>JAODVQ020081732.1:0-17640 GCA_025400075.2 Phenganax stokvisi
TATTACGAAAAATCTCTACTGGATTGTGTGTGGTTTTGCCCAAACGGAAACAGTTGTGATAGAGATTATTCCTTAAATTGGGAGAGTTATCATCTTAGATCAAAGAAGCATGAGTACAACAAATTGAAACAGGAACTAAATAAAGGGTCATATTAATTTTTAATAATAAAAATGGTTTAAATAAATCTTATATATTATAAAATAAAACATACTTTATAACATAACAATGAACTTTTTAAAAATATCATCAAAACTAGCAAAGATATGTTTAAAGACGTTAAACCAAGTTGATGGAGGCAAACTATCGCTGAATTACGAGAACAAGCTAAAAACAAGGATTAAAAGGCACATCAAGACTTAGAAAGGAAGAGTTATTTGATTACCTTAAATCTGGGGTTAAACCAGTAAAAACTAGGAATACGAATAAAGTGGTAGATGATAAACCTGTTAAAAATAGGGAAAAGGTCAGAAATCCTTTAAAAGGACGAATGGTAACAGTTGGTGGTATCGTATACAGAAAAATTCAAGAAAAAATGGGTGTGAGATTGAGAATATGAGACAGGAACATGAACAGGATATGAAGAAATTTGAAGAGCAAAATATATGGTAGAGAAGATGGATAAGAAAATCATTAAATCCCACAATAAGATGGAAGCTCCATTTCGTAGAAAGTAATCTATAGAAAAGAAAGGAAGAAAAGCATTAAAAGACTTTATAGCATCATATAGTGTTAAAATAATTAATCCTATGGATGTTAGAGTGCAACTAGACATTATGAGGAATGAAAATAGTAAATATCTAAGTGGTGTGCTGGAAAAGTTAAAAGGATTTAAATTGGTGGAGACTCTAGGGTAGAACTTGTAAGAGATCAAGAAAATGGAAGACATATTTACCATACTGCATATTTTAATAGTAAAGCACAAATAGTGATGAATAAAAATGAGATCAAATCCATATTAGATATATCCAGTCAGCGTATATTGGATACTATTGAGAAATGGAATAATGAAGGTTCTGGATGGCGGGTGGTCAGCATTCGTGGGCATTATCTAAATATCGCAAAATATAACCCGTTAAAAGGTAACAACTACATTGAGTTGCTTTTAGAATTAAGAAACAGTTTGAAAGGTTTAATCAACATGAAAAATAAAGATGATAAATGTTTTATGTGGAGTCATATCAGACATCTAAAACCACAAAGAAAGAAAAAGGTTATGAAAGAGGAATGTAACAAATCATTAATAATGACTAAAAATGATGAGGACGAATTCAAAAAAGCCAGTACACTGATGCGATAGAGAGTACACTGAGAATGATACCAGAGATAAAGACCATTGTCATATTACAGTGAAATGTAGAGGCTCGGCTCATCAAGAGCGTAACTTAAAACTAAGAATTAACCCAGACAGATTTAAAATACCTGTAATATTCCACCATCTGAGATGGTATGATTCTCATTTCATAATTCAGGAGATTGGAAAGTTCAAAATGGATATTAACGTCATACCCAATAATATGGAAAAGTATATAAGGCTTTTATGTTAGGTAAGCATTTAGGAGATCTTGATAGTTTTCAGTCTACGTCCTCAAGTATTGGTGTATTAGTTAGAAATTTACCAAAAGACGCATTCCAGTCTACATCTCAAAAATTTAACGGCGACCACCTGGATCTGATGATGAAAAAAATGTATATCCCAATGACTTTATGGATAGCTTCGATAGATTTGAAGATCCACAACTACCAAACAGGAAGACTTCTACAGCATATTAGACGATGAGCATATGAAAGATGAAGATTATAAACATGCATTAAATGTATGGGTTGGCAAACTGGGAGACAATGGGAGATTACCATGATTTGTATCTAAATTCAGATGTTTTATTACTGACAGATGTATTCGAAAATTTCAGAAGTACTTGTATACGATACTATAAATTAGATCCATGCCATTATTTCAAATCTCCTGGCCTCAGTTGGGATGCTTTACTTAGTATGACTGGTATTAAATTGGAATTGATAACTGATAATGACAGGGAAGGGATATTTTACAAGAAATTCAGACCAAACAGCTAACATAGTTAAAGTGCTTCCAATTACTTGAAAAGGGAATATCGTTTGCGCTGGCCTTAAATGTTTTGAAGCGGCAATTAAAAACTTTGTACCGGAACACCATCAAAGAATAAAACTGAATTATCGTATTTATTGCAATAATTACGTGATGACATTTTCAAGCAGGCTGATCGACGTTGATTGGATGCCCTTTTTTAACTGTTTTATGAATTGAACTCTTGAAGGGATTTTATATATACGCGTAAAATGTGGAAGATGAGTTGCCAAGGGCGAACTTACGAACAAGGAAACGGTCTACTGACAATAGAAGAAGTGTTATTGACAAAATCATTTGCAGAGAAGGCAGACGAAGACTGGTATGATTTTGGCAAATATGTTTTGGTCAAATCGACCTCAACACCTTAACGTTCTATATGTTATTCGCGCAGATGTCTTCTTCGGTATATGTAGCACTTCCTTAAGAAACCTCTTTTTAGAACCATCACTGATACATCAAAACAATGATATCTTCTTTGTTGACAGAGGGTGGAGTAGTAATTTAAAATTATAATACAAGAACTGAACGGAATGTTTTTCTCACAAACATGTAAACCACAACTTAGTAACATCAATCAATCAGCCTAGAAACGTCATCATACAACTGTTACAACTAAAGCAATCATTATTGCCACCAACAGTCTTCTCAAATCCGCTCTATATCTGCTGGAAAACGTTGCTGTCTTCAAGGTGATGTCTTCTATCATTGATATCCCGTAAAACATTGCCCCAAGGATTCTCACAGTATTGACAAGCAACCATTTTAATCTCCAAAGAGGGGAAGAGTTTTCCTTTTCACACAGAAAGTGACCGCTCAACTCTCCCACGCAGAGAGAGCTCACACAAGGCAAAAATCATGCTTCCGTCCATTTATATCCTGGCGCCGGTTGTACGAAGCGTGTTTAGCTTATTGAACAAAGGAAATTAAAAGCTCCTGCAACGAAACTGAAAGTTTTGTTCCTGATTGTAATAATTATGTTCCAACGATAGAATTGAGACTTAAGATTGGATTTCAAAGATATACAATATATTAAGAAGTGCTGCTAAATTCTGGCCTTTCCACTACTTAAAAAGCTAAATGCGCTTCGAAAACCAGCCCCTGTGATGCATCAATAGCTCAGTAATCTATGAATGCAAAATCGTCCAGTCACCTACCAGAAGGTTCAAGTAAGAAGAAGTCGTACGTGATGTGATATTCAGCAGATTGTGGTTTATCATTGCTCTTCGTAATACAACGATCTAATAAAATCTTGGCTTCATCTGGCATTTTTTTCATAAGATGCACAAAACATTTCTTGGCTCCACCTTTCCACTCACTGATCAACTAAACAGAAAATGTTGTGTGTAACTTTACTCTATCACAGGTCCACTGCAGGAAAATCATTTGCACTTCACAAGTGTTATGACATTGTCTGGTCAGCAGACATTTATAGTTTATTAAATGGATGCGTGCGCATCTAAAAATAAATACGTAAGTAAACAGAACGTTGATCTAGAAACTAGAAAGTATTATATACTTGAGGCTTGATATTTTGTGCTGGGTTATTTGATTATTTTTGAGCATTAAAGTTTATCTAACTTATACTGCGAGACATAACAACAAGGTAGAAGAAGACTGCAGAAGCTCTAAAAAACATCTGCAAAGAAGATCTCCATAACAGTATAAACAGACTTCGCACTCACTTCCCTCCAGTGATCGCTAAGCAACAACTCCTCAACAGCATGGTCTTGTTTATATTTAACTGCGACTTCCAAACAATTCATGTCATCCTTCTGCTTCAGCAAAGGATCAGCTCCCCTCTCAAGCAGAAATGAAACAATCTGTCGATGACCTTTCATACAAGCGATATGTAGCGCAGTTTGAGATAAATTATCTTGAGCATGTAGTAAATCTTCGTCATCAAGAACTAGAAGTTTCACGTTTGATATAGAACCTGAATCAGCTGCAATGTGCAGTGCTGTCCACTCGTTTTGGTCACTGAATGGAGAGCAAAATAATTGCATGGGTACAAAATTTCAGAGTTGAAAAGAGAAAAATAAAAAAAATTTAAAATGCCCGAAACGAACAAAGGATTGTTCATATCTACAACACTATTTAAATAAGATTTATAGCTACAATGTATCTTTTTATGCAAAAAAATCATTTTCATTGGTTTCGAGGCCGTGAATCCAAAGCCCGAAATTTCAAATCAGGAATAGAAAAAGGACTTGCAAATCTCATTGCAAATTTTACCAGCCTGTAAATTCACAAAGAGGTAATTTTACCAGGGGAAGAATTTATATACATTGCAATTTTTCTTCTAAATGTCTCCAAAAACAAATGGTTGAATCTAGCTCACCCACGTTTCTAAAACTCACGTTTCTAAAATATCAGCTCCTTGTGAGAGAAGTAGCTCTAATAATATGCATTCTTCCAATGCAGCAGCATAGTGTTGTGGAGATTTTGCATGGTTATCTTTATCAAACAAAGCATCAGGTCGTGCTTCTAAAATATCTTCTACTATGCAACAGCTACGTGACTCCACTGCACCATGAATCAATGTCTGTCCTGTCACTGTACTGCGAATACTGTAAATATTCTCGTACACTTTTGCAAGAATATGCACACTCTGAAATATACATAAGACAACACTGTCGTCATTTCTTCATTGCAAGTGATTTAATCACGTTCAATTTATAAGTAATTTTATCAGATTAACAAAGCCATGACACTACTCAGACAGAATGCAACTTCATGCTTTCAAAGACAAATACAAGTTTTGATAAAGAAAATTTTCTTGGACGACGTGAGGTGTCTGGCTCACTTTAGGGTGAGCAGGTAGCCCGACTTACCAAACTGATTTTTCCGGTATTTGCATTTTTCCTAGAAGTTTACCGAACCGGTTTTAATGCGCACAAACCGTCCGCACATCATCCGCCCACTGTCCACTTACAGTCTGCATGCAGCGCACAGGTCGTACACGGGCTGAGAATGTCGCTTAAATTTATAAGTAGTCATGGCTGATGGGTTTGACTCCATAGATATTTCAGAGATAACTACTCAGCCTATGAGTCAGCATAATGTTCTCGTATCCCAATGCAGAAGAAGGTGGTATGTGATATTAACAAACATCTAAGACTCATATCCCTTACTTGTTTTATATCAAAACAGGCCCAAGAATTTTTTATTGTAAGATTTGTTGCCCCGGCTATCTTGAAGTGCATTGACCCGCATCAGCTTGGAGGAATTCGTATATCATCTTCAACTATAGCCCTTATTATTATGTCGCAAACTTATGCAAAAGCAACTGATGGTACTGGAAATTCTGTGCTTGTCCTTCTCGTTGATTATAGGAAAGCATTTGATCTTATTGATCACTCAGCCCTGATCAACGAAATTTGTCATCTGCCTATTTCAACTTTCATTGTAAATTGGTATATCAGCTTTCTATGTGATCGGAAACAACGTGTGAAACTTGCAAGGGACTGTGTTTCTGAGTGGGGTACTGCCCCTAGTGGTGTCCCACAGGGCACAAAGTTGGGTTCTTGGTTGTTTATCCTTATGATGAACGATTTGAAGCTTACGGATAGCACCTATTGGAACGATGCAACGGTTTCGGAAATAATCTCAAGAAATGGAACTAGCCAAATCCAGTCTGGAACTAAAGTACTGGAAATTGGAACTAACAGAATAAGTTTCAATTGAATGTTCAAAAAAGCAAAGCTGAGAGCGTCTGTTCCAATTCCACAAAACAGGCATCCATGTTCTTGCGTGAAGTCCAAATATGGTTCGCCTAGCTAAAAGTCTTGAGGTTACAGTTAGTGATGATTTTAGATAGTCTGGGCATGTCCTGAACATACAATAGAGAAAGCCAACGAGAGAATCTTCCTTATAGTCCAGTTGAAGCGAGCTAATCTAGCAGCTCAAGAGATTCTAAACTTTTGTTACGAAACATGAACTTTTGTCTTGCTTTAATCATAGTCATAAAGTAACGCCTGCATGTGTAAACTAAATGTACCACCTTTGTATTTGTATTCATTAATATCGGCAGTTGATATATTATTGAGAAATAGGACTCCTCTATACATAGTCTAAGCTCTATATAACTAGTTTGTATATAGTATTGTGTCAGTCTTGGTTAGGACTGTTCAGTACACCAACTTCCCTGCAGCTCCAACTGGCAGCATAAACTTTATTGTGTGGTGTTCTAATCAAAAAGTGTTTTTATGTTTTAATTTGTGGCCCAGAACGTTGCTAAGTCCTGCGTAAAGCAGAGCTAATCCTCAGCAAAACCCTAAAAAAACTTGTTGTCTTGGACCACCTTCTACATCTATGTAGGTATCTATGAACCATCTATGAAGTATCTATAGGTGAACTATGTACTTATCTATTGATTATCTATAGGTGATCAATGTAGATACATAGATAGATTTAATAAGAACACACTTTACAGCCGACTATGACTGGATTGGGTGTTGCTTTACAACAATAGTGATTATGAGAATAAAGCTTATCTAATACAATTCATAAAGGTACATAAAAGGCAATTACAAGTATATGTATGTATGTATAAATTTAAAGCGTAACCATTGAACTAAAAGACTGGAACGCTACCTGAGGCGGGAAATTTGAAGCCAAAAATCTGGGGAATTACCAGGCCCCTGTGCAAAAAACACGCGCGGCCATCTGAAGAACATAAACAAAAAGTTGGCCAAAAACCGCCGAAAACGGGCTGAAAAACTTCTGAAATTTTATTTCAATGGAACTAAAGCAAAATTGAAAGAACTATCGTTCCCTTTATACCTTTTTGGCAAATAAAAAGCCGTTTTCTACGCGAAAACGTACAGCCAAGAGTGGAGATCTTCGCGGTAGCCGAAGTTACTTTGGATTGTTTTCTCGGTTATAATTGTTTCTGAAGTAGTATGTACTCTTTTTTAAACATGTAAAGCTTATATAGCTTTCAAACCTAAACTAAATAAAAAATCGACACGAGCACAGTTTGTTTTAAGAAAAATCAGGGTTTTTTTAGAGTATTTACATATTAATGCAAAATACATTTCCCGACAAAAACACGCGTCAGCCGAGAAATCCCCCCAGACACGCGGCTTCAACCGATAATAAGCAAGTCCTAATGGACGTAGCGTTCTAGTGTTTTAGTTCAATGAGCGTAACTCAATGTATAAAGTTATATGATTACAAGGCTAAAATTACAAAGAATTACGCTTAGGAGAATTCCTTAATGCAAGAAGGAATAAATGTTTCTAAAAATCTATTTGTTTTAATCATTGGACATTGGAAGGCACGTATACTACGCAAGTCGTCAGTAATAGGAGAGCATACAAGGAACAAGCTTCACAAATTGTGTACAAGGTACTTGCTTATCTGAGTATATAACTTGAGGCAGGTATGCCTTCGCCGATCACTTCAGTGCGGCAAGTTGGCTTTGTCCAAACGTTCGTTATGATACAATCCAGGAAAGACTACAGACGTAACTCTTCTCTGAACTCGTTCTTTCTTAACACTGAGATAATTGGGCAAAACAAAGTGAAATACCTCACAATCAAATTCCAGAACCCGGTCTAACACAACAACTTAGAACTAAAAAGTTAAGACTTTCTTTGGCTGATAAATTAGCTCGTTTTAACTGTTCTGTAAAGAAGATTCTCTAGTTGACTTAGGGCAACATGACAACTCATATGAACAGCACTACCGTTTTGTAAACGTGCCGAGACAAATTTTGTCCCGGGGTAGACAGCTGCCTCGGGACAACACTTTGTGCCGAGTTCATGGTTTAACTGTAGCGCTAGCTGGGAATTTTAGCTAGGCGGACAACATTTGGACTTGCAGCAAGATGGTGGATGCCTCTTTTTGTGGAACTGGAACAGAAGCTCTTAGCTTCGTATTTTTGAAAATGCAATTGAAACTTATTCTGTTGGTTCCACATTTCTTGTTCATTAGCTCTAGACTGGATGTGGCTAGTTGCATTACTTGAGATTATTTCCAAAACCGTTGATTCATCAATGTACAATACTTCCAATGGGTGCATGCTATCCGTAAGCTTCAAATCGTTTATCATACAAATAAACAACCAAGGTCCCAACTTTGTGCCCTGTGACACACCACTAGGGGCAGGACCGCACCCAGAAACACAGTCCCTTGCAAGTTTCACACGTTGTTTCCGATCACATAGAAAGCTGATAAGCCAATTTACAAATTAAGTTGGAATAGGCAGTTGACAAATGTCGTTGATCAGGATTTAGTGATCGATAAGATCCAATGCTTTCCTATAGTCAACGAAAAGGACTTGCACAGAATTTCCAGTACCATCACTTGCTTTGCCCCAATTTTGTAACATAACAGTAAGGGCTATAGTTGAAGATGATCTTGGAATTCCTCCAAGCTGATAAGGGTCAATGCACTTCAAGATAGCTGAGGCAACAAATCTTTCAACAAAAAATTATTCGGCCAGTTTGATAGACAATAAGGAGGGAAGAAGTTGCCTTACTTTTCAATGCTAAACCGGCTCCGAGCAAAGTCTAGCCACTTCCCACGACATAAGCCTAACAAATGATTCAAGGAGGCCAGTTTATCATAGCCAGAAATAAACGACATAGGCTCCCCCGGGCACAACATTTAATGTCAGCAGACTGGACTAGCGACATGCGATTTTTTTTCACTATACGCCCTATTTTGCGAAAATAATCGAGAATGAACAAATAAATACAAACATAACTGGATTTGCTTTCGGCTGCATCAGCTTGGGAGTTTAGATAAGAAGTCAAACATGATAAATAATTGTGCGGAGCAACGTGCATTATCTATTATCGTCTAACGTGTGAATTTCATGCATGGGCATTAAATGCTAAAAGACATGCTCAAGCAAAACTAAAATTATGTTGTGTAGGACAGTCGTGAAACGAGCTTCAAGACAACAGCTTTTGAGAAGAAATAGACCCAAATCTCTCCAAGTTATGGCAATTTCAAGCAAATCGAAATCCTTCGCGGGACTAGGATGCTTCAAACTGTCTTCAAAATGTCCTTAAAACAACCGAACAGGGACAAGGGAAAGAACAATAATAGTTTGTAGTTTTCGCTGCATTCAAAACCCAAAAAACCTCATCTTCTCAGATCAATCTTCGCATGTAGTATTTTGTGTAGCTGGCAACGAGTATCGAAGATTTTTCGCAGGTCATTTTGGGGTTTCTGCCGTGTTTGTAGTATTGGCTAATACAAATTCACTTGCGAACTTGCTCGTTTGTTTGGACTTCGCAGGGACAAGGTTTGTCGCTCTCGGTGGAGCATAATTCTAGGTCATTTTTGTTAGGCAGCATTTCTTTGACCGAATTCCATCTTTGCATCTCAAGAATTGTACTTTGTTGCGATATATCAATAGAATGTACTATAAAAATTATTATTCGAGCGGTTGTTGCGTAATCACGATGTCGTTCATTTCTGGCTATGATCATGAAAATCATCAGTGGCGATTTTTAAAGTGCTTATGAAACGAAATTTTCAATCTTTTTTTAATTGCTCAATTTACAGTACTAATTTCACTCATGTGTTTCCACAAACAGATTTAAAATTGGACTTTTCAAACCGATTTTATAGCCTTCCAAAGTTGCGATTTTTGGCCACGTTCGAATTTGGTTTTTTGGCCTGGTCAGCGGCCCTGTGACGTCATAGAAAAGATCAACATCATGAGGTTGCTAGTAATTTGTATTGCGTGTGAGCATCTGGCCACAAAACTCTCATATATTTTGGCACTAAAACTTCATGTGCCTCTACGATCTTCAATCTAAGAATTTTACAGTGTTTGCAGAAAAGTTATATCGACATAAAAGGCCAACAAAAACGAAAACAAGCAACAAACCTATATTTTAGCTTCTACGAACACGCATCTTGTGCCCGCCGTAAAGGTCAATGAGTTGGTGCGATGCTGTCTTTAATCTCTAGACTCTGCAAATTCGGCGTATCATCCTGAGTTTCTGATTCAATGGGGAAAAAGTATTAAAAATGTTAATTAACATTTAACTTATTGTTAGTGCAACAATCTTTTTACACTTTATGTTGATTGTACGTCGTAGAGTGTTTTTCCAAAATCACGGATTTCAAAATGCGCTCATCACTATCTTATTGGATGATGGGGGAGATTTGTATTTCTTGAGTGCTATTTTATGGTCTCTACAAATTGTTTTATATACTCAAAAGAGAAAATGCACGCTTACCCTAATGCACATCCGACAGTGCGAAATACTACACATAAAGTCATTTATGTGTAGTGATCAACGATTATGTATCGTTGGTCACATTAGAGAATATTTACATCGTACGGAGAATCTGTGCTCCATCAACGACTCACGATTACTAATAAGTTTCTTTAAACCTCATAAACATGAATCCACAGAGGCTATATCGAGATGGTGTTGACAGTTCTTACAAATGGCAGGGGTGGATGTCAAAAAGTTTGAAACTTGGCTGCACACAACGCTGAAAGAGCAGTAGGCTGGAAAAACAGTAGGCTTTAAAAAAGCAGTAGGCTGGTCCAGTGAACGTACTTTTCAGGCCTTTTATCATAAGAAACTGGAAGATTCTGAAGGAACATTTAACTTTGGTTCAGCTCTGCTTCAATCAGCTTCGATATAATGTATTACTCTGTATCTATTTTATAATTACGCTAATTAAACCATTTTTTATGCTCTGTAGCAGAGCGCAGACCTGCCACCGAAAAACCAAAGCATACTTTCGCATTATAGCATATTTTCTACTTGCGTGGAGCCAGTGTAGGAGTTTGGTTGGGGAGTCAATCCCATATAGGGAGGGCGTATAACTCCTACACTCCTACACTAAATTGGTGTCGTGTTGCGCCTGAAACTACGAACACACGCTTAAAAGTATAAACTACGATTAATTTACAGCATATACGTTTTATACGACTACACATATTGCAATATAAATGCTAACTAATACAGATGACAGAACTGCCGTTGCTCGACTTTGGTAACAACATGTTTGTTGAACCTTGAAGTGACTTTCCCTGCGCGTTTGATATGTCCTCATGCAATATTATTGAAATTCAGCCGTATTCTAGCTTTTGTCGAACTTGTTTGTCGATAAACATCTTCTGCAAACACCATAAAATGCTTATACAGAATACCATGAAGGGGCATGAAGTTTTAGCAAAAAAAATGAGAGTGTTTTGCGCCAAAGTGCTCACATGTAATGCAAATCATCAGTAGGTTCATGACTTTGGTCCTTTCTATGACGTCACACGGCAAGCCAAACTGAACCGAACAAATTCGCACGCATTGTCGAACTTTGGAGGTAAAATTCGTACACTTCTAAGAATCGCACGATACTCATTTATATATCAAAATGCTTGTAAAAGGCTAAATATTTTATTAAGCTGATAAAAAAGAAATTGAAAATTTCATTTAAAAAGCACTTTAACCCTAAAGAAGGCGATCGTTGAACCTGAGCCGACCTTCAATTTCTTCATGTAAATTGAAGAGATTGTTAGCATCCTCAGTTTCTTCTTTGCTTTCCTCCTTGTCACTGCTTTCATGAAACTCATCCACAAGTACAAATTCATAGTCTTCCGCGGATACTCCAGTGTTGCCAGATTCACCGTTGTTTCTATATGCGACGGTGACCTGCGGAGTATCCTCAGGTTCTCGTAAAAAACTTGAACTAGTTCAGACTTGGCTCAATGACACTGCTACATGAACTCTGGTTGAGTGCCATGTTTTGCCATGGTTGTTTCTTGTAGCAGTGCTTTAATTTTCACCTTGTAAGTAGACTCAATAGACCTTTTAAAACTTTTTTTCAAAAATTTAGTGCTTTTCTTTTTTGAAATTTCGACCGTTTGAACAATCTGAGCTCTAGTAAATTAGTAGCAAGCGCCCGCAGCAAAGACAGTCATACCCCTAGAATACTTGAGATAACAGCCGATAGAAGACCGGCGAATGCTTCAGTCATGCAGGGCGCTTGTTAAACAGCTTGCGCGTTTCTTGACTGACTTCAACATCTGCATGCCATGATTGCCATTATTTGTCACTCTCGGCGGTAGCTCCAGGTCTCAAAATTTGGGGGGGCATTTGAGAGGCAAACTAGTCTTTAAGGTGGGCAAAAATTATTGAACTCAAAATCCATATTTAAAGGACTTTTTCAGCCGAGCACTAAATCCATGTGAAGTTCACTCAATTTCCCTGAAGTACTTCATTTTTACTTCATCCAAGTAGAAATCCTACAACGACAGTGCATGCAGGGTGCTAATTTAAGTTTAAAACATGTGTAATTTGAATTTTTTTATTACCAGCTCTCCTAGTTTAGATTACGATGAAATAACAAATTGGAAGTCACGCCCATAATTCTAGCATACTGCTCTTTATTTTATTTATTGGTAAAGATATATGTTTATTTTTACCGTAATAATTTTTCCCACGGACTTTTCAGTTGGGGGGAGGGAAAATAGTGGGGCAGAAAATAATGTTGGGGGAGAGCATTTGCCTTGCCCCCCCCTTTAGCGCCGCCACCGGTGCTCTGTTTCAGGAAGCACCGAAACAAATCAAAAATCTCAATAAGATGAGTTACCTTTCTTTTGTTACGTAAAACAGCAATATGAGCTGGAGTGTGACCATTTACATCTTCACTCAGAAGAGCTTCCATAAGTTGATCATGCTACGAGACAAAATATTCGCTATTTTTGGTATAAAAGCGTATAATTTTAGGTATCTAAAACTTTTTTTGTAAGTAGCGAAAATGAAACTTTCCAACCCCACAATCAACTGTAGAAGTTACCATGCATTTAATGGTAGCTTTACTCCTTTGTTATTTTGAAAATGAAATTCACCGTGCACAAGTCTGCAAATAACAAGAAAAGAACAAAAAATGCAATGCAGACAAGTCTCCAACCCTCCCTTCCTGTAGTTAGTGTACAAGTTTACCGATGAACAAAAGATTTAGATAAAGTCTAAAGTCTAGTCTCCAAACCATATCTCCAACTGATGACCATAATTTCACCGTGCAGAAGTTTGTTTAACAACAAGAACAGAAAGACAATATAAACGCAGAGAGGAAGATGATGTTGATTCGACGTCGAAAGAACTTTGACAAACTGATCGAAAACTCAAATCGCCTCGACGTCGTTCCTACGTCACGGAATTTACGCCGTTTAACGTCAAAAAACCAGGTTGGAGACGCAAATTCCGTTGTCATTCTCGACGTCGTAGAAGTGACGACGTGAATCGATAATATATTGAAAAGGCAGCTGGAAATCTAGATCGAAAAAACGCCATTTGCTAATTGTATTCATAGTGTCGTAAAGAGACGTCAAAAAGGCGTTGAAGTAATGTCGTTTTTACAACGTCTTGAAAAGTCGTAAAACCGACGTCAAAATGACATTGCAGAGGTTCAGATTTGACCTCCACCACTGCTACCACTACCTTTTGCTACCTAAACTGATATTTGATTGGTTAATCAATTAGATATGACGCATCTCATTGGTTATTCTTGGCATATGGTAGTGGTATTGGTATTGGGAGTCACATCTGAACCTCTCGGTTGTTAATCGGCGGACCGACGTCTCGACTTTATTTCGACCAAATCTGAATCTCGAAGCTACGTTGCGTGCCGACTGGGAAGACTTTGGTGAAGTGGTTAAACAGATCTCTAATAAATGTAGTAAGATCAGCAAATTCTAAATAAAATATTAAGTCATAGGAAATCCAACCTTTTGGAACTTCTCCAAAACCAATTCGAGTAATTCCTCTCTGCGGACACAAAGATGAAAAATGTTTCTTCGAAACGAATCTGTAGCCGTGATGTCTAGTTTGCTAATGTCGTTTTCATCGTTGAGATATTTTTCTGTGATACGGACTCCGCGACGAACAGCTCTATTTGGAATGAAAACAACCCCATGTATTTAACATAGGCAACTGAACTTTATAATTAATTGCCATGGTGGTAATTGATATTAAAATAATAATCAGGATTTTATACTTTTACCTCACAAGCTAGAAAACTCCTAGTCAAAAGCTCAAGAATGCATCTATGACATATGAGGACATTGTGGACCGAACGAAGAATATATAAAGAAGGAGAATAAGTTTGATCTACTTGCTCTTGCTAAAGATATTAAGGAGTCACTCCATTTGCGCTTAGAATATTTAATAGAATGTGAAATATGAAAAAAAATAGTGTAACTAAATCGAGTTCCCAAAAACAATACCTAAAGGTCTTTAGCACATGGTCTCAATAGGTCTCTATCACTAGCCCGCTGACCAACATAGAAAATTTAAAAACTTTCGTGTAAGCATAAACTATACTTATCCAACAAAAGCTATAGACTTGTGAATTTGACCACCATTCGCTGCCAGGTGGTACATAGTGAGAACAAAGAGCGAAAACAAAGAAAAACAAAGAGCCATTGAATTCAGAGTTTGGATTATTTATTCAACGAATCTGGCAACGCTGGGACCGTATAACTTTGTCGACATATTTCTTGGGGTAATCGTTGCGCACGAAAATATTATTGATCACTTTCAGCAAGTTTTTAGCGGTCTGAGGCCTCGTTTGATTTCTCCAATCAAAATCCTGCGTGTATATGATACGAAGCCTTGGCTGTCCCAAGGTGTGATACAAAGACCGTGGATGGGTTTCATATACATGCATGGTGTCTCAAAAGAAAAACCAAATGCAACTTTGGCGCGCTTTTGTGCAGCAATTACTTGGTAAACGAGTGTAATTTTCTAAAATCTGGAAAAATCTGATATCTAGAAAATTTCATCTTAAGAACTTAAAAAACTTTCAACATTACGTCCCACATCTTCGACGTGGCCACCGTCTCTTTCGATGCACAGTTGACATCGGCGTAGCATGCCTTTCACTGCAAACTTCCAGTTCAGCAAGAAAAGTTAACTATAGGAATGTTCTTTGCTTTATCGACGGTTGAACCATATTTGCCTTTGTGCAACATGTACGGGAAAACTGCATATAATTCATAATTATTTAGCGATTAACCTAGGGCCCTAAGAGAGTTGATTTTTAATAGTTTGAAATTCCATTCGCAGAGGTAAAAGAATGCGATTTTGACCAAGCTTTTTCATCGCCCTTCCTATTTGCTTATTTATACTCCATATGGTATGAAAAACATGCCATTCAACCGCTAAAAGCCTGATAAATGTTAAAAAATTACACTTGTTTACCAAGTGATTCCTGCACAATAGCGTGCCAAAGTTGGAGGTAAAATATTCTATTTTAGTATAATATTCTATACGCTGCTGCCAAGTGATACAAAGTGAAACTCATCTCAAGATCACCTCAAAGCTTGCTTTCCGTATGTTAGGTAGCAGTTGTCGCAAACTGAAAGTCACGATATCTCCCAACGGCCAAAATTTTCTATCTACTCTACTGTAATCTCACAGAAAAAATACATAATATTTACTTATAACTGCTTTGCTTATATAATTGGTTTCGAACTGCTCTATTTCGGCTGTTTAGAAAGATCTTTACTCCGTCTTCACGTCAGCTACAAATCTACGAATATGGGAAAAGCATGCTTAAATGAACTATAATATTGCCCATTGTCAAAGTTCAAACATTACAACAATAGTTCATAATATCAACAACAACGGCGCTTTTATTCGTTTCAACTGCTTTCTTGAATCAAAAGCTTCATCAGCCTTTCGGGTACATTTACCGACCAATTGTCAATCAACTTGACGATTATAATTAAAACATCGGAGTTGTTGAGCTATCCTGTAAAAATGCTTAGATTAACAAACTCATAATTGCTACACTTCAACCTATTCCTGATTTGGACAATTTTGCGTGCCGTTCCAAACAATGAGCATGAAAAATTGCTCTGCCAGTATTTGCAGAGGAGTTTTTGGCTGCATGGCAAGTGGCGTTTCTTGCAGAGTTACATAGACCTCGAGTTTTACCCGTACGAGATAATAATCTATGTGTAATGATTTGGTACAGCTGAAAATTTTTCCGTAATTGATCTTTATGCAAACAACAGACCACAGCCTTCTTAATGAATAAAATATTACAGACTCATGAAGTCTTCTAACTTTTTTTGACTGCAGCTTTCTGAATGCCTAAAACATTATAGACGCAGGAAGTCTTCTGATTTTTCAGGTGAATGACGTGCTTCGTGTTTGTGTCTTACCTAATTAATGGGCTTATCTCCGAAGATTTGATAGAAATCGACCTTTTTCTCTCCAAATTGTTCATTTCGACCAAAGCTGATCCAGGGTTTTCTTCCATATCGTCAACTATATGAAAATGTACACAAGGAATACGATCAATAGCTCGGACTCAGAAGAATCATCTGAGTTCGTTACAGTAAAAATATCTGGTATTCGACAGAGTAAAATGGTCCGAGTAGATTGCAGAAAGTAGTTTGTCCTTTTCAGCCAAAACTTGTCAACGGTAGGACTATAAAACACTTTGGTTCGATGAGCCACCGTCCTTTCTTTCTCCCAGATGTAGCCCATTAGGCTATAGGCCAGGTTGACTGTTGGATGTTCAAGGGAGGTGCAGCCTTCTGTTTGAAGGTATACCACGGTATGTCATTAGTTTATCCAAGGTTAGAATAACTACTTAAGAGAAACCACTGTCCCATATGTTAATACATATCCTATACACACCTATGTGTGTATACACCTATAATCACATAAAATATCCGACGTAGCTAGGTAAAAGTTGCAATGTCCTGTAAGTCATTGTAGTATATATATCAATGTATCATAGCTTTAGTTTCAATGTATGTATGTGTTTTTAGACGTTTCTACTAAAGAGCAGTTTTACTGTCAGACTTAGTGTTCGTCAGTTCTGTATAGTACAACATTGTGAGTAACAAACTCGACATATTGTGATTGATGTATCTGTACAGAAGCTGCGCAAGTGAACACTGAGGATGAGGCAGTTAAACAACGGAAAATGACAGGCCTGCTTTGCGCACATTATTTACACTTCCAAACCGGAGATAGAACATACGCTCGGTCTCTGTTTTGCTTATTGCTTTTCCGAACAGATCTGCTCTGCAGCCTGTTTTCTAGTAACGCTTTTTTTCGTGCGAAGCGACATTTTTGCTTTGTTTCATGAGGTTTTAGAGAAAACTAAGTTGTTTTAGATCAATTCTGTCACTATTTGAACAGAGAGAGAAGTCTTCTCGGGAGGCATATCACTGGAATGTTTATAGCTATGTTCACGCTCGCTGATAGAGATACGTGCGGCCTCGTTCCCAGGCTCTAGGATAACCTCGTGGACAAAGATGCGCGCGGGGGTGCTTAGCATAAGTAAATACGCAAAGTTGATTTGAATGATGGGAGTGTTGGTAATGGTCGAGGGTGAAAAGTTAGAAGGTGTAAAGTGGAGGATAAAAAGTTGAGGGTCCCTAATATCCCATTTTTTCGCATTGCGCAGGTAATTGAGCGCGTATCATACAAAAAGACACTTGGTGTGATTTTAGATGAACAACTCAAGTGGGATAGTCATAACGATGAGCAAAGTAAAACGATTTCAAAGAACATTGCCTTGTTAAGAAGAG
>JAODVQ020081833.1:0-17633 GCA_025400075.2 Phenganax stokvisi
AAAATCATAGGCTTGAAGACTAAGTCGGACATCTGTTAGTCTCTAATCTGTGGCTACCGTGAGCATTGTTATCAACAGGAGCCCTAAAAGCTACGTGTCAACTGCGATCTTGTAGTTAAAAAGTAGCTAAATCTTGAATGCGCGACTCGGAAGAGTAGCGTACCCTTTGCGCAAACCAGGTCCGGTTGCATATATATTAACGTGAATAAAGTTAACTAGTACGAAAATCTACCAAACAAAATCGCGTATGCAAGTTTGAACTACTTTTTAACTACAAAATCCCGTGTAGTTAAGAATTTTATACGATCGGCCCCAGAAGTTGGAGATATGAAACCTGCTGCGGCTAGTAGTGAATTCTTACTAATCATGATGACTATAGGAAACTTGCAATTACATTAATATATCGTTTCGTCAGGTGTGTTCCGCGCTGGGTGAGCATGTTCTGTCAGCTGCATTTGAAGGATACAACAGTTGTGTGTTTGCGTATGGACAATGTGGAACTGGTAAAACCTTCACAATGTTTGGAAATGAAAACACTCAAGGATTAATTCAACATATCAATGAAGAAATTTTTAGAAGAGCTTCATCCAGTGATCCAGATACATCCTACCGGGCAGAAATAAGGTGAGGTTATAGCTACAATTAAACAAAATAATCGGTAACGGAAATTTCTTGCTCGGATTTAATATGATAGTTGTGTTACTCTGCAAAGTTTCATTGCAATGACGACTTGGTGTGTGTTAATACATGCACCAAATGAAGCATCCATTTTTGGCATCTCGTAGCTAATACCATTTCCCATTTTTCGATTTTCCCTTCATGATCGCTGTAGTTTTTGGGCGAAAACGAACATAAAAGTGAACACCGTAAAAGAATTTAGAAAAAGTTTTAAAAACTTCAAGAAAAGTTTGAAAGACAAACTCAGCGAATATCAAACATCCAGGAAACGCAGAATATAATCTTCAGTGATGATTCTCACTCCGGCTTACTTGTTTATTGCCCAGCTAACCTTGTTTCTTGTTTTACTCTGTTGATATTCCAAATAAAAAATTTTGTTGTTTCATATTTCTTGACTTTGTTCGAAAAAATTAAATAAGTAATTTGCCCTTTAGGGTCGGTCCGTACTTGAGAATTTACTTGCCTCAGTCTTCGAAAGTCCGTTGATTTTCGGTCTCGAGCCGCTTCTAGGACGTCGGGAAACATTTTTTGTTTTGCGTAGCGCCCAATAACTTTCGGTAAATAACATACACGTCTTTCACCCGACTTAACTTCTGATTAATTACCATTACATCGCCAGTTGCCGAAATAGCTATAAATTGCAATTCGATATTGTATGAGCTAAATAGTAGGGAATAGGGGGTATTGGAATATTGGTAAACTATTACATGAACCATTGGCGGACACTTGGGGGAGCCAGGGGGGGCTTGAGTTTTCCCAATAGTTTCAAGAGAATGTACGTTGAATGGCTGTAATTTTTGTTATTTGGTACTTGCAATATTCGTTTGTGAACTCTGTTACTACAATTACACTCAGATGGCACAGCATGCATACACATACATTAACGACAACAAATTTTGCCACAATATTCCGTTAGCATGCTCCAGTATATCTTAAAAACTTGGCCTTGGGCCCTTCAATGTTTAGTGAAGTGTCCGCCACTGACATGAACACCCCTGCCTCTTAAAGGTTCCAAAATTGGAAGTCCTAATTTTGGAAAGCAGATGCAGACTGCACCAAAATATGTGCATTCACAAACAAAATCTTCTATTGCAGCTTTTTAGAGATATACAATGATAGTGTTAATGATCTGTTAGCCAGAAATAGCAGTCAAAATAATGTTCTGACAAGAAATAATACTTTAAAAGGTAGGTTTGATTCATTTTCAAAATCCAGTAGTGTCTAGAAAGCAAAAACCAAGACTCTAAGGCCCAAGTGTAATAGATGAAGCAATATGGTCTGGAAACTTGGGCAAAAAGAAAGTTATTGTTTTTTATTACTGTTTAATGTTGAGTCTGTTAAGCTGATTTTCCCCATACCATGTTTTTCTGGTGACTATGCAGCAAAAGAAATTTATTTTGCAAACGTTTTCTGCATTTGTTTCAAATGGTTACTTCTCTCATTTGGTAACATTCAATACTTCGTTTAGTACACGACGACCCGGAACGAGGAACGTATGTTGAAAAGTTGACAAAACAAATTGTGACGAACGCCGATGACATTAGGAAAATGGTAGAAAAAGGCATGAAAAACAGGTAAACCAGGCAGAGCTGACGAGATTTAAACACTAAGTTTTCTTTACTTTTTACTGTTGAAGTTTAGTAAACTTAGCTACAGGTGTTGATCTTTTGTGGGGAACGTAAACCAAGATTATAGAAGTCGCACTTTTTCTCAAAGCATGAATGATAAGATTAATTGTTTTATAGAATCATTTTCAATTAATAAATTTTATAATTGATGTTTAGTTACGGCCACTCTCAGGTTATTTCGCAAATGTAAATATTTTCAGCCGTTAGATCACTTCCTAGCTTAAATAAGTTTCAAAATTTTAGAATTGCTCTACAGTCATCTGATGGTTTGTCAAGACGATCACACACCGTCTTTATGCTGCAATTCACGCAGGTAACACTTCGTAATGCATCACGTAGAGAAAAATCATTGAATTTCATTTGAACGAAAAGATGGACTAAAAGTTGCTGGTGATAAACTTTAGCATTTAAGTACCGCCCTTGTTCACCGCAAATATTCTTGTTTTTGTATTTCTCTTACAACATCATTGTTTCAGGCTAAAATGTTGGATGGCGCTCCCTCTGAGAAAGTCAGCACTTTGAGTTTCGTTGACTTGACTGGAACAGACAGGCGTCAAGCGAAGGTGGGGATTTCATGCCTATCTCGACACTTTTCCTCAAATTATACAGTACCATAGATATAAAAGACTCAGTTAGTTTAGCAATAACATTTGTTAGATTTACTGTACATTACATTAATACAAAGAAAATGCAAAGTCGGAGTAAGGATTCATGGACTATTGATGACAAAACGGTATTAATAGGATACTTATTTTAAGTTAGGTTAAGTGTGTGGATACAGTGTCACATGTAATCAGTCCCGTAGAGGCTGCAGTGCCCTTGATGAAATCATTAGGTTGGAAGACCCAACTGTGCGTGGGTGTTTTTCTTATAACTAGTAAATCAGCACTTTGTAACTGTAGTTGGCTGAACTATTAAGTTTACCTTAACTACTATAGGGCAACAAATAAACTTGAAATGAGTCTTTAAATGAGTGAAATGAGTCTTGTGCCTCTTCAGTATATACGTTTCTTATGCTGTACATAGGATGATCGAGCAATAACTCCCGATGAAGACAACGAAGTAGCAGTAGCCAGGTCCTTGCAAGTATTTGGTCAAGTCATCTCGTGTTTGGCAAGCAAAAACAAACAAGCTGATGGAAATGGCCCTGAGCAACCAAATATTGAAATACCGTACAAGGAGTCGGTGTGTGGATTTATCTATATGCTTGCTTGTTTATTTGCTTGTTTGTTTGTTTGTTTGTTCGTTTGTTTCATAATACGCATTAGGCAAGAAAGATGTTCCTGCTATACATATCTTTAGAAAAGTAGCATTATCGAAATTGTCGACATGCTGAAATTTTAAAATATCGTATAAACTGTATTAGTAATTTCATTTCGTATTAATGATGTGATGTGTGGCCTTTATTGGATGCTTCGAAAAATGGCAATACTGGTGCTATTATTCGGAAAAAAACAGTAAACATACATGTTCGTGCACATACAGGAATCTAACTTGATCAGTTTATGAATGTCTGCATGTATTAGGTTGTTGCGATACTTCGAAATATCGATATATGCGGTCAATATTTTTGTATTATCGATATCGCGATAATTGAGCGCGAAAATCTCGAAGTTCAATCGAATTTTCGATAAATATCAAATGTCCTAGGTTATGGTAAATTATTGTTTTTGAGGCAAGGTGAGCTTTTCTATTCTTCAGAAAAATGCGTTGGTGGAATAGCTTTACAAAATTACAATATTTCTTTTCAAGAAGTATAAAGATATGCGCTTTTTGGAAAATGTGATTATGCTATCAATAAAGTGTTTTTAAATATAATATGAAATCTGAAAAGTATCGAAATATCCTTTATTGTTATTGATATATTTTTTTCGATATCGATATTCGATACTTTCCCATTTCACAACAGCCCAGGATAGATTCACTTGCTGAACATTGACAACTTAAAATTGATTGTTATACTGGGTGCAAAAACGCTCAAAGGATAATAGCCCTCAAACACACTGCACACATACCATGACATTTACATCTATGATATTTACATTACATGATATGTACGTCTATTGCTCTATACTTGTGTTGTGACGGTTAAGAATGGCATTTCTTTTAGGCTCTTACTTTGTTGCTGAAAGATTGCCTTGGAGGGAACTGTAAAACGATAATGTTGGCTACAGTTTCACCAGCTGATATTCACTATAACAAGACTATCAGTACTTTGAGATACGCTAATCACACCAAGAACATCCTGAATAAACCATCAGTTAATGAGGTACAATATAAAAATGATTACAATTGGATCAGTGAGGATCAGTGGGATCAATGTGAGCCGGGCTGGCTCTGATAATCCAGCTGGCTAGTTTCTTTCACGTGATATTGCCACTTCAAAACTTGTGTAAAATAAGATTGCAAGCAACATTCAGAATGTACTAGACCCAAGCCTGCCCCAAAGTTGGTTTAAACACTCTCTTAATGCCCAGGAAGTATTTTTGGGGTAAAACTTTACCCGGTTAGCCCAGTTCGGCTAGGCTAGCCCGGCTCATGTAATCACCCCCCCTTAAAGCCTGGTTCTCATGTCACAGAAATTGGCAACTCATCGGCGAAATCGCAAGAAACAAACGATTTCGTTTCTGGCGATTGCATTGGCGATGGTCGCCGTTATCATTTCAAGAATCTTATTCTGATCGGCAATGATCGGCGACTTATGAGAACTGGCTTTTAACCTTTTCTTGACTAATTTAGAAGAGCTATATATATGAAAAGATCTTCAAATTTTTCTATATTCTAGGAAGCAAATGTGAAATTGATTAAAGAACTTCAAGATGAAATTGCAGGATTGAAATCTCAGATGCAACAGGTACAGAAATAGTAATAACATTCGTTTCTTGTTTGAGTGTCTTTAGGTCGTAGCTATATTAATACAGTGCAAGCACTTTTTTTGAAAGTTTCGAAAGAAATGACCTTTGTCGTGCTGGATGAAATTTGCATTGCTGACCTGATAAGAAAAATATTTTGTCAAATATCTTGAATATATATACCACTGCTGGCATTACAATAAAAATACCTCTGTTTTTGCATGTACATACGAATTTATACCGTATGTTAACTGTATAAAGTTTACACAAAAGACCAAAATAAGTAATACTTTCACAGCGCCTAAATTAATTTTGTCATTGGTTGCAGGAAGGGATAGATCAAAAGTCAGAGAAGAAACTAAAAGAAAATGAAAGACTGATTAAGCGCCTCACGGGAATTTGGGAGGAAAAATGGGTGAAGACAAAAGAAATAATAAAGGTACTATACAGAATAAATGCATGAGACTGGCGAAGTAAACTCGATTCCAGGCGTGCTTCCCTTCTCTCCATTTTCCGCTTTTTTTTGAAAAGATGTTACATGTAACTTTTATCTCATGTTGAGACATATTCTGCGTACCCAAACTTTGTCTTCCTTGCGTGTTAATATTTTTATAGATACTTTATATTGATTGAATTTTGGGTTGCCATAATAAATTTTATCATAGATTTGATAGTCTTGTGTATCACAATTCCGCATAGATTTGTACCCTGATAATGCCTTTAGTAAGTATAAAGGGAGATCTAGGAAGTACAAAGCCGAGGATCGAAATATTCTCTATCTGCAATAATCAAAATATGGTGGTAAAAGGATATTACAGAACTAAAACGTTTCCCAACGAAACTTGCTATACTTTAGATTTGTTTGGAATAATGTATAGGAAGTTATGCAAGGTGTATCCAAAGAAGTGGCACTATAGAAATTATCTTATTGTTTAAATTTGAATGCCTGAGCACTATGCTAGACCCACAGATTCAAATTAAACTTCTGCTTCTGGAAAATCCTGTGACTATAAAAGTCAAATTTACAAATTTGCGTTTAAGAGCGGTTTAAGAGCAATGAGATAATTTCTGCTGTGTCACTTTTTCTTGGACACCTAAACAACCGCGAAATTAATGCGAAAACAAGTTTCCCATGTGTATCTGATATAGGAACGTGCACTAGAAGTGACTGCATTTGGTCAAGGATTGAAATTCGAAACCGATGAACCTCATTTCATAACACTGGGTGGAGGACGACTAAGTGTTGGCGTGACAATGTGTCCAGTTAAGCTAGGTATAGAACAGCACCTTTACTTTCAAGTTATAAAATTATAAATAATGTAAAGATATTGCTACGAGCTTCTGAAACAAGGGGAAATTGTTTGACGTTCATAATGAAAATGGAAATACCTAGAACTCTTTTGTTGCAGGTGAAACGTGTATAGCATTAGCATATGTCATGTAATTCAAACGTTTTTTGAAATTCAAATTACCATTGTATTCATGCACCTATTGAAATCACACAATCAGACGTTTTCTTTAATATATCTAAGCCCTTGCGTCTTTATGCATGTGTAGTTCGAAAGCTGTCAACTACAATAGATTGGGTGAATATTGTACAATCCTAATTTGAATTTGGGTTTCAAAGGCTCACCTTTTTGAGACATCTTATACTGCACAGACATGCTTCCAACGTTGATTAAAATGCATATAGTTTAAACAGGCACTTGGCCAAATTAACGGTGGTTGAGATAGATATTTGTACAATATGCTATAGTCAGCATTCTTAGCAATGAAACGTTTGTTCATTTTTCGTTTTGTTTTCGGCTAGGTCAAACAGTGATAGGCTTACCAACCAGTGATTCAAAACCAGACATTGCGTTGAACGGAAAAGGCATAGAAAAGTGAGTGAGAAGCCATGCATGGTATGTTTGTGTTTGGGATGCTTTGTTTACAAGCAGCGTTAAAAAGCAACGTCCAATTGTTGTAGTTGTGATGTATGTAAACCTGTTGATTCGTCTGGCTTGCTTTTTTTTCAAAGTAGTAAAAGCGATCTGGCCCTCCCAGCATGATTCTCTATATAGCATCTCATTACGCCACAAAATACCCCTGTACACAAAATACTTCTTGGTTGCATAGTTTGCAGCAGTGTTTTACATATTTGTGTACATTTGTTCAAAAAAAGTGAACTAGTCTTTCAAAAGCTACCAACTGTTGTAATTTTACAAATGCTGCATAATTATGTTTCATTTAGAGAACATTGTTTTGTGGAATACGATGGAGACACAGTAATGTTTTATCCGAAGGGAAATCTGTGTTCAATCGATGGAGTTGCCATCTGCGAACCAACCAAACTACCTCAAGGTTGGCTTCTATACGATTATACTTATTTCGCAGATATAAGCGCATGCATATCAAAAGTCACCATCAATTCTTCAATGGGCAAGTTTTTTTAAAAAAGAACTTGCTAGGTATTGTAATGAATTTTGTGGCTTAGCTTTATTTTTGTACTTTGTTCAAAGGTTGTATGGTCTGCCTGGGAAAGTCCAACTATTTTCGTTTTAATCATCCGAAAGAAGCAAAACGAATTCGTGAAAAAAATCCAGGGAACAGATTTTCTGTTATGCCAGACAAGTACTATCCTGGTAAGTACAAAGCGATTAAGGAAAAGCGATTATGACGTACCGTTACCGATATATTGACTCACCTGCGTAATTTATGCACTAAGGTATCCTATGTAACTATCACACAGTACGTTTTCTTTAAACAGTCTAACTAGTGCCTTTACAAGCTTTGTTGTATGTTGAGCGTTTTAATGGATGGTTTCTACACTGCACACAGATTGTTTCAGAAGAAAGTAGAATACGTACTATAATGTGCTGATGAACGAACGTTAAGGTTATTTGCAAAGATAGGGTCTCCTTATCATTCTTACACTGTATCTCATGTGAAAATATCTACATCGAAGAAAGCACAAAAGATTATTGTAAATATTTTGCTATCTTCTTATAGAGGTGGATCTTGCCATCGAGCAACGTAGACGAGAGCAACAGGAGAGAGATCGACTTCGAGAAGAAAATGCGAGGTTGTTGGAAAGAGAAAAACAGCATAACGAAGTACTGGAACGTTTGGAGTACGAGAAGAAACAACTACAAGGCGAAAGTAATCGACTTCGCAACCTTGAAAGATTACAGAGAGAAGAAGCGGATAAATTTAAAACAAGAATCACTGCTCAGATTCAGGAACTGGAGGAACAACGCGACGAATTGAAGAACACCAAAAGAGAGGAAGACAAACTTTTCATCTTGGAAGGAAAGCAGAATGGACACAATACACCGCAAGTGAATGGCCATTACTTTGAAGATGAAGAAGAGAAGTTGAATAAGATCCAAGTTTTGCAAGCAGAGAGGGTGAAGTTATTGGAAAAAGATCTTGAAGATCAAATTGTTAAGCTTCATGAAACGCGAGATCTGGAGTTAGCGAAGATCAATGCGGAACGCGAGAGGATTGGTGAGTTAGCAAAGCAGCAGCAAATTGCGCTAGCTCAAGTCGAGATAGAAAGAGTAAGTCTCCAGGAAGAACGTCAGAAGGATATTAAATCGTTGGAAGAAGAGAAAGCAAAACTCGAAGCTTTAGAAAAAGAAAGATTAGAAATTCTTGAGAAAGCTTTTCAAGAACGTGAGCAGGGAAAAAACGAGATCGAAGCAGAGAAACGGCGTCTGGCTGATTTACAAAATAAATATAACGAACAGTTAGTAGATTTAGAGCAATCAATGTTGTCTACGCAAGAGAAAATGGAAAAGGAACGACAATTGGAATTTGAGTTTTTTGAAACAGAGCAACTCATGCTTGAAGAATTGGAGTTAAAACAGCAGGAAGCAGCTGAGCAAATGGAGCGCGAGCGAAAACTTATTGAAGCTCATTACGAATGTGAACGTCAGGAAGAAAAACGACAACTTGAAATGGAGAAATTAAAATTGGAAGAAGTAAAAAGAGAGCATACTTCCGCTTTACGTAATGTTGAGGAAGAAAGGAAAAAACTGCAGTTGGACAGACAACGACAACAAGAACAGATGGTTCGTGATAAGATTCGTCTGACGAACATTGAGAAAAAATATAAAGAACTTTTACTACGAGCTGAGGAGGAGAAACATTCATTACGAGCTAAACTAGAGAAAGAAAAACAAGATGAGTTTGAAAAATTTCGTCAGGAAATGCTACAGACGATGTCCTCGGCTTCATCTCTAGGTCGGCAGTCACCCACAGGCAGTGTTAGTTCGTCAAAACGTACGAACTCGTCGGAAGAAGTGGTGTCCAAGAAATCAGCAGAAGGAACCGAATCGGACGAACTCGAGGCTGAGAGGGAAAAACTTCGACAACAATTTGAACGAGTTCGCGAGCAGGAAGAACGTTTGCTGGTTAAGGAACGAGAAATGGCATCCCTGAATGAAAAAGATTTGGAGTATCAGCAAAAGATCAAAGATTTGGAAACGGAGCTGGATGAAGAGCGAAAGAGAAGGGAAGAAAGCGAGAAAGTGTTGGAAGAAAGAGATATTTTGGTTATTGGAAATGGACGACCGCCATCTTCGGTTAGTATGACTTTCACTAGTGCTACTGCCTTTTTGTTTTCCTAACAGAAGTATAATAGTATATGCAATCCCTGACCCTGATACAGACATTTTTAAGATATTTTATTTGTCTTCAGGTTCATGGTGACGGTCGTTTGTCTGTTGTCGACTTGGACTTAGTCCGCCATCTGCTCTCCACTGGTCACGTGCTGGACAACTGTCCCAGTGTAAATGTAACTCCATCGTGTTGCCGTGGTTACTTGGAGAAAAAAGGCGGAAAAATCAAGGTTTCGTGGAAAAAGAGATGGTTCGTGTTCGATCGTAGAATGAAAGCTTTGGTTTATTATAAAGATCAAACAAAGAAAGAACCTCGTGCGATTATATATTTCCAAGCTATTCAAGAAGTTTATGTTGATCATGACAATGAGGCAAAGGGTAATGTCGCGAAGTCCTCATTCTGTGTGAAAACTCCGTTAAAGACGTATGTTTTAGCAGCTGAAAGCGCTTTAGCAATGAGTGTATGGATGAGTGTGTTGTTGACTGGCCGTGAAGGTACTGCCTTGTTGAATAACAAATGAGATGCTAGTATTCGATACCGTATTATGGCTGCAAAACTGTAGTGTAGTTTGTTTTGCATCTTCGATATCTCTTTCCTTCTCGGGTAGTATAATTGTACGCAAGTAAACTAGACGCCTATCGCAGCGCACAGTTGAAAAATGAGGCAGACTCTTTAAAAACATTTGTTAGATTCGGGCGAAACCATAACCAAAGTAGAAGTCGGCTAGTGAAGTAGGCTGGTTTGCAAACAGGGTTACTTACAGCATAGTCAAGTTCTATTTGCCCTAGTGAAAGTGCTGACTCTCCGTCACGACTTCGTCGTTTGACCGCACTCACTATAACTATGCTTAACATTCGATCGCTGTTGACGATGCCTATTGAACGATCAAACAGAGGTTTACTCGCAGGAGCAAGTCTAACCGCAGTCCAACTTAGTTAGAATTGGTGCAAGCGTATAGCGCAAGTGCTATTATGTCCAGGGGCTAAAACGTAAATAAAAACTATAAATAAGCGTATTCTATATAAATTGTATGCAGATAAAATGAAGTAATGGCATAGCTATATGTACAAATATATATGTAAATTTAAATAGATGTGTTTTATTAAAAAAGCCAGTTCTTTCAGAAAGACAGACCATAGTCGCCATGGTTAAATGGTTGTTTTATGCTATTATAACTGTCATTGTTTTGGAAGTCTGAGATATAATACACACAATGATAAATGATCTCGTATATGACTGGACGTTACCAATTTGTTTTTCGAACATACGTCAGAGTTGGCCTTTACCGAGAGGCGACCTCATAAATTTTTATACCGGCGGACAATTTCAAGAAAACATTAGGCAATCTTTCCAAGAATTAAAATCTTGCAAACTAAGATATGCCAAGGAGCATGCAAGCACTTCATGTACCATATAGCGGGTCGCAACTCTAAAAATACCTGGGGCCGGTTGTGTAAAACTTTTAACTGCGTCTTAACTGCGATTTTGTTGTTTAAACGTATTTAAATCTTGAATAGGCGATTCTGATTGGTTGACATTCGTGCTTAGCTACAGTTAACTTTAACCACGTTTTTATACAACCGGGCCCTGGGGCCGGCTGTGTAAAAACGTGGTTAAAGTTAACTATAGTTAAGTACGAATAGCAACCAACCAGAATCGCCTATTCAAGATTTAACTACTTTTTAACTACAAAATCGTAAAACGTTGTTAAAAGTTGTATACAACAGACCCCAGATGCAAATATTCCAGCCCCTCAAAAAGCGCTGATGCAAATACACATACGATTGTCAATCTTTCGAAGAAGAATAAAAAGTTGAAAATGGTTCCCATTGTCAAGTTACAATATGTTTAAAAAGGAGAAAAATTCGAAGTATCACATTTCTTATAGAGAAATTGAAAATAAGCTCTATTTTCAATTCCATTATTTTGGAGGGAGTGGCGTATTTGTAAGAGTATATTTTGATGGGGTGAGGTATTTGTGTTTGCTGTTTCGAAATAGTTGGGGTATTTATATCAGAATTTTTAGAGGGAGTTGGATTTTTGCATCTGCGTTTCGGAGAATGAGGGACACTTGCATCAGCATTTTTGCAGGGGGGTGGGGTATTTGCGTCAGTCATTTTGTGGGGTCAGAATTTTTTTTATGGGTGGGGAGTTTGTTTTAGTGATTTTGGGGGGCGAGGAGTAGTAGTGTAAGCTCTGTTGGATGGGGTGGGGTTAGTATCAGCGTTTTTAGAGTAGTGGTATACTGTTGATTTTTTTGACGGGGGGGGGTGCAATCGCATTAAAATATTTAGAGGACGGTGTGCTGGTATCAGCATTTTTGAGAAGGTGGAGTATTTATATCAATGTTTGTGCAGGAGGCGGGCATTCGTATCAGCATTTTTAGAGGAGCGGAGGTATATTTATCAGCGTTGTTGGAAGGAGTGGGTTTCGTAGTAACTCACCGCTTGCATCGTATCTTTCATTTATTTTACTACGGGAGCAAAATTGCGAATAACACGCACCAAAGTTCGTACGATAAGCTTGTGCACGCGTATATAAAACTAGGATATATATAAAATATTAACGCTTGTTTGCGTTTCCGTAGGAACTTTTTTCTTGTTTGTACTCTTTCGTCGCAGATCACTAGTGAGACGGCGTAAAAATTTATCTGGCAATTTCTAATGAAGTGATCTCCAAACATTTCCTTGAATGTTTATCATCGTGAGCTGGGTAAGAAGTGTACCAGCTGATCAATCAGTTGCCTTACAACAATCTGCACAAAAAATAGATTGTAAGAGGACAGTTTCAGATTTAATTGCTATCCACATGGCTAAATTTAGGGCTGTTTTTGTGGGACTCATGCAATGCGCATTGGTAGAGTGTAGTTACAACCCTATATATCACACATTGACTTCGTTGCCCAACGAAATATATTAGGTCTGTGGGCTACTTTTTTTTTGCTTTCGAATCTATTCTGACATGTACAGATAAATATAATCTGTAATCCACCAATCAATTTAAATTCCAAGGGGTGGGAGACGGGCTACAATAGGGAAATTGAATTTTTGTTTTTGTCAAATATCCTGTTATAGAAATTGCCCATTGTCAAAACAAATCAAAATGCTGATGTTCTTACAGTGCCGCTTTTGTTGATATAATCCGGGTGTATATTGCAGTACAAACAGCGACTTGATCATATTATCAAGAAAAATACAATGATAATCGACTTTGTCGTTAACAACCCCAAACTTGGGCTTTTCCGTGCAGTCAAATTCTCTACCCCCGCGACGACATTGCTTGTCAAGCCACGTGTTATTACACGTCCTCTCTGACTCGGGCTTAACATTTGTAGGGGCCTAATATTGACGCCGTCATTTAAACTGTACTCATGTTACATTCGATATGAAAATAATTTGTGCAGATTATTACAAACGTGCATGCAGTATTATATTTAGTTCTTGGAATGTTTCCAGGGTGATTTTTATCTAATGGAAAATGTTGTGGAATCACGACGTAAATTTTGTTGTGCAAAGCTTTCGGACCGCCCGACGTCAATGGACCGTCTGGGCTAATGGACCGAGAGTTTTGCATAAATAAATCTACGTGGTGTTTCTGCAAACTCGTATATTAGTATCACATTGATTACGTGGCGGGCTTAAGCTTGCGCGGGCAATCGTTCGAACTTTGGCGTTCATCACGTGACAAAACACGTGAAATACGCGTTGCAAGTGGTTGCAAGTGGTGAACTGTGGCAGTAAAATATAACAATGAGCCATGTAAATCAGTAAACTGCTCCAGATGCTTCTTATGTACATCAAAAGACGTCACCTGAAGGTGCACAAATTGACAAAAGATAACGTTGTATTACTCAGTGTGATGATTGCACTATTGAAGAAATTTAAAACTGAAGGGTGGTTTAAATTTCACAGATATTTGCTGCGGTTGATAAAATTAAAATTTGGGCAATATGATCCGTTAAAATTCGATAAAATATGAGATAGAAAATAATAAAGGTCTGAACCACGGGAATCAAAGAGTACTTCGAATATCTAAATGCTTTAGTGGCTGTATTCCCACTGATAATTTCTACGATATGTACTTTCCGTTCCCTAAAGAGTGTGCATGTAGTTGTATATTCCACTTGGAACTTTTTGCCTACTCTGCAGCATTATTTAACAGGCTGTACATTTTTTTAGAAAAAAATGTTACAAATGTTTTCGCAGCTGCACTTTACCAACCTCACACGTTGGAGCCATATCTGAACATGAACAGGCTTGCGCAAATTTCTAATTTATTTTCATCGACGTTTCTATTGAACCACTCTGTGACTAGACAAAACCAATTAAGATATCAGCACATGGTGATGATTAACGGAATATTGTGGCTGCTCTTTCTTGATCCCCCGACAATAATCTTGTTTACTAAGAGTCATGCTTTCAATTCTTTCATTTTCTTGCTCTATTGAATTGGAATTTTCGAATGATTTCCTCCATGAACTCGTGACTTTTAGCATCACTGTTAATATAACGTTAGATGTGACACATTCTTTATTATAACTGATGCAGAAGTACAACAATTCCACAGATCAAGGCTGAGCTTTTCGCTGAGCTTCATAGAGTAGGCAATAGTCGAATTTTTCGAAACCAACCTTAGCATTAAGAAACAGCTCGGCTTGGAAGGTGGAAGGTATATCGCACACGAATGCAAACTTGTAGAGAGACTAGGAAAGCGCTTTACCTTGACTTTTTGAAGATGTGCGTTTTGCTCATTGTATACCTAAAACGTCTACACTAACGTCTAGAGCATGATTATACTAGGCACGTATCCATTCCCGACTACGAAATACCTAATTTTGTTTATTGTACAGATTACAATATTTTTAACAAGGCCTTTCAAGGTTCTGTTGTTTCCCATTCATTTGCATTTTATGTGAAAATTCTCGCCTTGGACCTTGATCTACGTAAATGGAGTCAAGCATGATGAAAGTAAAATGCAAAAGTTCATAGCTACTCTTTGATATTCATGCTTTTTTCTGCATTTGCTATATTGTCTTGCGGACATTTCTTATTGCTATTGAATGACTTTCATGGTCACGGAAATGGCCATACCGATGTTTTAACACCAGGATCTTTCCTAAGAGATTTACACACCTTCAAGTGTAAGCTCATTAGAAACATTGCTAATCTACTCACGCAAGCAGCATGAGTTGGTCGTTGAAAATATATCTTGGTAATACACCATTACCGCATTACGCGTAACGAATTGCTTCTCTCACTGAACAAACTGTAATCTTTGGTATAAGTAATGTTTAATGATAACAGTAATTCCATTTCCTCTTCAAAATAGAAATTGCCAGATTTACTGAAAATCTCACGATGCTGCCATGACCTGTGACGTTTCTTTCGGGAACACCAGGCGATGCGATGACATAATGATCTTATATTATATTACGAAGCCGTCGACATACGTGTTTAGTAATAACCAGATCCAGTCACCTAAAACAAAATGCCTTTTACAAAGAAGAATTCCTGGTATTCCACTCTGCGCATTCCTTCAGTCCTTGTAGCCTGGGGTAATCTTATGTATTGTGGGCGGTTTCACTTTGTGCTGAAGTTTGCTTCGGTGGTTCTGATTTTGAAAGAAATTAAGAATGGGAGACTATATGGATACTAATTTTTATCTCATATTTAGGATATTTTACATTTACTTAATAACTGTGATTCTTCAACTGATTACGAGATTTTGATATCGATAGAACTACTATTTCGATCTAAATTAACGACATAAAACAGATGTAAAATAGGTACTATTTATGCAGACTTTTTTAAAGCTACACTGTAGAGGAAAGTAGCCTGGGAACAAGGTTTCTACATGAGGATACGACGGAGCATACATCATCTGTAGTCTCGTCAGCGGTATTAGGGAGCTTTATTCGCTAATGGCCACGAAGTCTTGTACAACTACGTGATTATCCGTCAAATATGTGCTACTAAAAACGTATAAAAGCAAGTGGTCTTGTTCAACTGTTATTATAAAGATATGCTATATAAAAGAAATGACGATGAAAGCCTGTGGTCTCCGACATTTAACGAAGAAAATCTCGTAGTCGTGCTAGATATAGCCGTAATGAATCTAAAGTTCACTATTAGTTCCATGACTCCAAAGTCGAAACTCATTCTGTCTGGTGCGATACTATATTGAATGTCGAGGCTCGTAGTGAGACTATAAAAATCTTGCTGCATAAAGTCTCATGAATTCACAAAGTCTGGCTTACGATGGCCATTATATTTTGATCTAGACAAGAAGAACGAAATCCATCATCATGGAAAGAGCATTATTGCATATCATAGCAAAAGTAAAGTTGCAAATTTTAGTTACGAAATGTCCGTAAAATAACGCAAAATATATCCCTAAGAAGTTTGCAAATTTTGTATATTTTTATATTACGCCCGGAAAAAATAAACACTTTCGGCTTAAAAGTGGTTATTTTGTTCGCACGCAATGCAATAATGTAAAAAATATGCAAACTTGGCAGCGCTCTATTTTCAGCATTTTGCCACATTTCAGAACTGAAATTTGAAATTCTACTTATTATAGGATGGCTTTTTAGCTGTTATGATGGATTTCGTTTTTTTTTGTCCAGATCAAAATTTTTGGTTGATAGCTGGAACTGCTTATGCAGTCAAATTTCTGTAATCTCTTCCAATACCCTACAGGTGTTGTCTTATTACAAAAAGGTGAGTAGCTTAAACTCTTTCACCATCATTCGATTGTTTTACCATATGCAGTCAGGCCTGAGAATATTTTGTTCATGCCGAGATAAAATCGTAAGTGTTGTTTGGAGAGAGATCAGCGGCAAGTTATTATAACACAATTATAAGCTACTAATAGCTCACGGTAATTAATTTAAGATTTTAAATATCGAAAGAATGATATTTTCCCTGAAAAACAGGTTGACGCAACTGAAGTCTCGAAAGGATGCATGCTTAAGAATGAAGAAATGGAGTGGACAGATGGAAGTTGACAGATTGCACTTAATTGTCCTATATTGTTTGAAGGATTCGTCAACGCGTAGTCCGGCATCACATCATTTCCATCGTGCAGCAAACGTACCATTAATAGCGAACTCACGCAAAAAAGACGAATAAGTTTGGACGGACCTATAAAGACGGATATAGTTGCTTTTCAGGCATAGTACCACGCCCATGTTTTACCATGACAAACTTAAAACATCGTTTGATGAGTTCATTGTTTGTTAAAGACATTATTATATTCACCCAAGAGTCGTTGCCATGATATTTGCTGTGCACGATTTTCCATTGAACAGATCCGAAAAATGGAGAACAAAGAGTTTAGCAAAGTTTGCACCAATAGTAACCACAGTTTTGACAATATGATTTCGTCTTTGAAGTTTGGGCACTGCATGAGTAGCTAGGGTTTTCATTTTTCACCAACTCGAAAGAAGTATGCAAGACAGAGCTACAAAGCCAGAATATGTTAAACCTGACTCAAAATTCACGAATAATGAGCTCACGCTTTATTCAATATCTCTTCGTGCTCTCCCTTTTTACATTCCTCCCTTTCCCTCTCACGTGCCATTTTCTCTATCCCTACATGTCCCTTGATGTCTAGACATCACTGCCACTAGGACTGACAAGAGGATACTCCAGTGGCTAGACTACAATAATTCTTAAAAATTAAAACAAAAATCTGTAAAGAGTAGTCCAGGGCCGTGAATGCTAATGTGAAATTAAATTGGAATTGTTTTCCTTCATTTGCTTCATGGAAGTGAGCATCATTATTTAATGTCTTGCACTAATCCGAAGTTCAACGTGCTAAGAACAAAATTTATTGCCAGTTTACATGAAATAAATAGCTCTTTCGGACT
>JAODVQ020082045.1:0-17621 GCA_025400075.2 Phenganax stokvisi
CCCCATAGTAAACCTTGCCCATCCCTATATACAAAGCACTACCGTGCTTTGTGATTTTGCTCACAATTCTCAACAACTATCCTCAACTCTCAAGTACTTGCCTACATTTCTCATTAATTTCCCATTTTTAAAAATTATCCGAGCAAATGTGAACAACAATAGATGGAACACTTTTTACTTAGTATTTAAACCAAATATAAAGAGAGAAGATACGTTCTGTCACGTCCAATGAAGTCTGCTGAACTTTGACCTTCTGAACCACCGATATCGTGTTTTGACGACTCTTGTTACATTATTTCTTGGCTTAATACCAAAATTTCCCGAAAATTTTTGTTGATTGATCAAATCTACTCTAACTATTTTTTCCAAGGGTTTGCCTCTGTAAAGGTTCAAGTTGTCGTGTACTATATAATATACATACTCAAAACACATCTAGCCACAAAACAAGAGTAGATGAGGCCCAACTTGACACAGTGGTATATCAACAACCTCTCTCCCCAGTCACACAACTATTCAAGCAAACAGCCATTTCCCTTTTTTCACTTCACTGCCACCTTCTGACTGTCCCTTATAGCTCAGGTGGTATATAGAGCACCGTGCCTGGAGTCCCATCCAGAGCTTTTGTTTCATTGAAATACTAATGATTCACACAATTATCCATTAGAAGATGTACCATTGCATGTGGCAAATTTTGTTTGGGCAGATCATATTCTAGATTTACATAGACCCCATTACTCTCTTCAGCAGACCTTTCTTTGTAGTGTTTATGTGGCTAAAACCCACATTTTAGTGGTTAATGAATATTTTGCTCACTACACAGAAATGATTAACTAAAGTGAGTGCCTAATGATTGAAAATGTATTATTTTAGCAATGACCCTAATTCCTAGCCCAACCCTCTCTAAAGATCCCAGTGGGCCAGAAAAGATCTGGAATACATGTTTGCCTGATCTTATCAAGTACTCAATAACCTTGGGAAGAATTTCAGTGACTTAATTACTGTACTTTGATATCTCCTATCAATAACCCACCCACCTCTCTGACCTCTACTAGCAGGTCTATCTGGTGTACTTATATTAGCTGTACATTACACATCACTATATATACCATTGTAGCCTTGTTCCGTGTTCCCTATGTACATTACATTATATGTGTAGTGGGGAAAGCCTGGAAGCAACATTCTACTATACCGAGTGATGTGCAGCTAGCTCATGGGTTCACATTATTACACAAGATGTATAGCTTTTTTATCTGTGTGAGAATGCTTGATATCTATACATACAGATGCATTAGGTTCTTATCTAGATAGATATAGTGAAAGCACATGCACATTATGTGTCGAGAATGAGATTTTGTAAACCTTGTTGTACCATGACGGTAGTTCACACAGGGCCCTCCCTGATCCTAATGTATGTCGCTATTGTGGAATCAATCTTTGCTAATCATAATATATAGGATTGCAGTAAGTGCTTAGTTTCCTCTAGCATGCTACGTCATATGTCAAATTCCTGAGTACCAGTTCACTCTGCTCTGGATACACAGTATGGGTGTGATGGAGACATAAGTCTATATCAATGAATGTTATGTCTTTGATCGTATACAACAGTATTATATGCATTGTAATTAATGGCTGGACATACTAATTGCACTACAAATTTGTGGAGGAGGGGTGCATTAGTTCTATTGACATTAAGTCATGAAGTAGTATGTTCTGTAACATGTACAGTGGAATCTCTGAGCAAGAGACAGCAATTACTATTGGTAAATAAAAAGCTCTTGTAGCCATGGCTCACATCTGTGAACAACATTGCTCACAGTAAAATTCTGATTCACTGCTTCTCTCTGTGCTGTGATGTTTGCACTTTATTGCTTTTAATTTCATTCTTTCTTAGAGACATGGTCATCTGAACTTTAAAGAAACTCTTAAGTATGGAGATAAAGCTACATATCATTTTGTTTCTCCTTTTAGAAGCAATACAATTCATATATATAAATTTGTCCACCATAAAATTATTGTTTGCTTTATGTGGGATGGTTTTCATGTTTCATGTTCAGTGTATTAAATAAAATCCGAAGTGGAATTGTTAGGTTGTTTTTCAGTGCATACGCTGTGAACAGAGCATGAATCTCATCGCCACTGTTGAACACTACTTCATCTTACTTACTTTGGCGGTCGGATTGTGTTCTGGTGTGTCTGAAGTGTGCTCTATAGTTGATGGTGCAAATTACCATCCAGTATGGTATGAATGTAACCATGGACTAAAATGTCAGTCTGGTAAATCTCTGATTCTCAATCGCCTTTGTTTGACCTATGATGACAAGAACCAGAGCTATTTCTTTGCACATTGTCCTTTCAACTACAAACAGAACAGAACGAATCGACTTTACTCTGTTCTACCTAATGATCCAGAATATATCAATGACTTAATGTGCGGCCCTTACAATAGGAAAGGTCTCTTGTGTTCTGAGTGTATTGATGGATATGGTACAGCAGTTTACTCAATGGATAGTAAATGTGTTGACTGCTCAAATATGTCAGTAGTGACTGCAATTTTAGCATACATATTGGTACAGCTAGTACCAATAACAATATTTTTTCTCAGCATTGTTGTATTCCATTACAGTATAACATCTGGCCCATTACTGGGGTATGTCATATTCTGTCAGTTTTATATCCACAATGTATATAATTTTTATGAGTATATTGACTCGCATGTCTTTGGTCTGTCTAGATTCCTCTTCTATGCAGGGTTAATGCTGTGTGAATGCTGGAATTTGAGCATTTTCAAACCCATAATCCCACCATTTTGTATCAGCGATAAAATCAAAAGCATTCACATCATATTACTCACACTTGTCCCAGCAACATATCCATTTTTATCAGTAGTTTTGTCCTGTCTGTTTATAAAAATGCTTGGTTCAAAGTCAGTTGATGGTTTCTTGAGATATATTAAATGTATAAAGTCTTGTTCTACTGATTCTGTTTTTCATGCTTTTGCAACTCTTATTCTTCTTTCTGCTTCATCAATTACGTATGCTTGTGCTGATTTGCTAAAAGTGGTAAATATATACCAACTAAACAGTACTGTCACATGGAAAATATCATTTTTTGATCCCCAGCTTGAGGAGCATAAAGTTTGGCAATTCTTTCTCCCTGTGGCAGTATTTGTATATTCCTTTTTAGTTCTCTTTCCGTCACTACTTTTGTGTATCTATCCTACGGAACTATACCATTCGTTGTCACATTTTATCAGTGCCAGGAAAAGACTGGCCATTACAGCATTTGTTGAAGCTCTTAACTGTTCCTTCAAAGATGGTTTGAATGGCACACATGACTACAGGGCACTGGCTGGATTATATGTACTTATTGTACCATTTTTCCCTACTATATCGTACATTGTGTACGAAGTACACCATATTGTGAGGGATATTGTTACAATGTATGCATTTTTTATCACATCATTTCTCATCTCATTCACAAGACCTTGTAAGACATACATTGCCAATTTATCACTGAGTTATCACTTTGTAATGGCAGGATTTTTAATAATGGTCTATAACATCTGGTTATGTGATCTCTCTGTCAGTACCGAACATTTGGAGACTATTGTAATTGCTCTTCCTCTCATTTCTCATCTCCTTGTCTTCCTCTGGGCTGCATATAAAGGATATGAGTATATCAGACAACGACATCAGACTCATAGTACAACACTCCTGACAAAGTCCCTACTTTCTGTCATATTCAGACAGGAGTAAGAGTGTACACTTTCTAATAGACATTATCTGCATGTGTATATAGTGTGTATATAGACATTTTGTAATATACAGCTACTTACACTCTAATATAATAGTTTGTATGTTTTTGTTACACTTAAACGTATTTTGGTAGTGTTTAGTATACATTTTGCAACAAAAAGTATTACAGCCAGGTTGATAGTACTTGACCTTGTATTAGATATAAAATCAATTTTAGGCCAGTGAAGTGAGTATGAAAATCACTCATTAGATACTTGGTTTAATAATGCGGCTTATAATATTAATCGTGTGAGGAAAGAGTTGAAAGCTGGAATAAAACAGCTCAAACTGCATCAACATCTGAAGTGATATTAGATACAGCTAGCAAAGAAAGCAGCAATGTGATAGTAAGCTATCATTGTATATCTGACGGCTGGCAGCCTGGCTAGAACCTCTTTCCTCTCCTTATTGCTGACTGCATCTCTATATATAGGTATATATTGAGAAATAAAGCCATGCTTGCTGGCTTGTTTTTTCTGAGATGTTTTGGGTTTGTGTGTCATAAGAGATCTAAGTGGTTAAAATAAATGCCATATGTGGTATGACAAAATTACTATTAGCAAAAGACACTATTTTGAGAGTGATATCAAAGAGTGTTGACAAAACTAATGACCTGAAAATGGAGTATAGATAGTGTATGATCTTTCACAAACCTAAATTGAAAGGTAAAATGTCATATAAACACCCAAAACAGTTTGACTTGTATAATAATGTACATATCTTTAGGAATAGTGTTGTCCATCTATAAGGTGAATGACTTTTTGCTGAAGTAAATTAAAAATGCTCTACCACTGTGCGCTTATTTTCTGTGTGTACTTGAGTTTGTCTGTACCAGTGTTGACTACACCGCCATTGTGTTCAGTCTGGCTTGACACTAACAGCAACAACAGTGTTTATGATGGATATGAATGCAGTATAAACCACTATTGCAGGTCGGGTGAAGCTGAAATTAAAGTAGGTTATTGTGTAACATATGATGCCAAGCTGTTCACCTACCAGAGTGCCTACTGCCCATTCAGATTAATTCGAAACACTTCTCATGGATTGTATTCAGCTTTGCCTGATGATCCACTCGAGATAAATGAAATCATGTGTGGTCCTTATAAAAGGAAAGGGATTCTATGCTCAGAATGTATCAAGGGATATGGTCCTTCGTTCTTTTCAGTCAATAATAGCTGTTCAGACTGTTCAAAGTTCTCAGTGGGCGTGTCTGTGGTGATATACTTGCTACTAGAAGTAGTTCCTCTTACTGTGCTCTTTATCATTGTTGTTGTGTTCAATTTTAATGTCACTGTGGGTCCTCTTCTGGGCTACTCACTCTTTTGTCAATATTACTCATATGCCTTTAGTCAGTACTTTCCAATTTATGACTATCTCTCATCCCATACTTCCTCTCTTTTTCTTAATTCTCAAGTAATCTTGTGTGACATTTGGAATTTGAATTTTTTCCAGAAAATTGTGCCTTCATTTTGTCTAAGCAGCAGACTAAGAGATACACACATTTTATTCCTCAATTTTGTACCAGTTGGCTATCTGAGTTTGCTTGTGTTCCTAATATTCACTTTGAAAGCAAAAACTAAGTTATTTTCTCATTTTATAAACTCTATGTCATTGTTTCATGCCTTTGCTACCTTCATATTCTTGTCTTCTACAAAAAATATGATTGCATTAGCTGTCATAGCACGATCAGTACATGTACACTACAATTTGAGTTACCATACTCATACTTTTTATCGGAAGTATTCATATCCTAATGTTTATGGACATCATTCTCAAATTATTATAATAGTAACACTCCTGCCATCTATTTTACTCATTGGTGGTCCATCTCTATTGCTCTGTTTGTATCCTACACGACTATACCATTCGTTGTCACAATTTATTAGTGCCAGGAAAAGACTGGCCATCACAGCATTTGTTGAAGCTCTTAACTGTTGCTTCAAAGATGGTTTGAATGGCACACATGACTACAGGGCACTGGCTGGGATCCTACTAATGCTGTTCCCACTGAGTGTTCTAGTATCTACTGTTGTATATTCGGATGTAGTGAAATACAATAAGCAGTTGATTTTAGTTCATCTCGGTGCATTTTTATCATTTCTGATTTCGTTCACAAGACCATGTAAATCAACTGTGAGTAATCTCTCACTTAGTTATCATTTTATGGCAGGCGCAGCTACTGTTGCTGCTCACTACCTGTGGCGATGTGATATTCTTGATCCTGACGAAGGAGAGTTGTTGTTCACTCTCATCCCCTTTGTTTCTCACATCTCAGTATTCATCTGGTTACTGTATAAACTTTACCACACTAGAATTGGTAGTTGTATCAGGAAATTATTTTATACCTGTTTTGTTGTAAATATGAGGTTATAAGTTTGCCTAGTATTTTGCAGGATGACTACAAATGCTTCACGGTGTGAACTAAACAATCCCTCAAGATTTTTTTATTGCGCATGCGTTAATAAGCACGTGGTGATTATTAGCGCTGGCTCTGGGGAAATAAGAAAGCAATGTGTGAAAAGAAGAACTGTAATTGTGTGAAGGAAACATTACCTAGGCAGTTTACATGGCAGCAACTGAGACAACTGAACAAGAGACACAATGCTCATGTGGCCGTGCGGGGAAAGGTTATCTATCTATTGCGTACAGTGTAAACAACAGCGTATACTTAGCTATAATCATTATTGTGCCTGTTGGAACCATTAGTTTGTAAATTGCGGGGAGCACACCGTTACTATGGTCTCGTTCTGATAAGTGCAAAACTCCTTCGCGCGTGTAGTTTTTCTCAGCCAACCAAAGGCAGGTAGCCTGCTTTGCGTGAGTTTGTTGCCTCACAGAGACTAGTGTTATTGCAGGTGTATGATGTGAGTAGATTCATTGAGAAGCATCCAGGAGGAGCCCAACAGCTGCTGCTAGGAGCTGGCAGAGATGTTACAATACTGTTTGAATCATACCACCATTTCAACATCAGCAAGTGAGCAACTTTGCCTGGGTCATTGCATAATTTGGCAAGCATTAGGATCCAATTCTATCCTCGTAGTATAATAAGCTGGCTATACATTATTCCCTCGCTGCGCAGCATATGTGCATTAATATTGTATATAGTGACCTAGCCAAAGCTTTTCATTTAGCTTTGCTACATGCCTCTATCCTCTGGTATAGTTTTGAAAACTCCTCCAAAGAGGACAGACACACTTGAGGTAGCTGCATGTCTCCACTGTTCTCACTAGATCACTCTCTCTGTAGGGTATTGGAGAAGTACTATGTTGGTGAACTGGTAAGCAATGAATTTCCAGTGTTTCCTGAACCAGGGTATGCATATCAGAGAGGGTTATCAGACACTAATAACGACTTTTTTCTTTTTCTAGACTGTTTTATCGGACACTAAGGGAAAGAGTGGATAGATACTTCCGTGACAAGAAAATTGTAAGTAATAATGATTGTTTCATTGTGTGCTTGCAATGGTGTCATATACCCCCTCCCCCAGGACCCCAAGATATGTTACTGGATGTTCTTTCGCTATATTCTGGTGTTTCTAATGGCTATGATGTTCTGGGCAGGCATGGTAGGCCATGGACGCTTGTCATACTCTAATATGAGCTTTAATCTGTGTCTTTCTCAGATAATATACAATGAGAGTGTTTTGCTGGGATCATTAATGTCTATTGGGTGGGGTTTCTTTTCTGCTGTTGTTTCAATGACTTGTTTCCATGATGCCAGGTATTATCCTAGACAACACTCTCCATGTGTACAAAGTAATCTATTTTACTTCACCTGAGCCCCTGAAAAACTATATACTATAACTTCTTTATTTTACATCCAATCATAAAAACACATACACTATTGAAATCAGCCCATTTTCTCTGCTCTGTTGATATTGCTTGACTAAAGGCGTGTCCGCACTTGTCGTCTCAATGCGCATTGTAGTGCGAACGCAATATATGTCTGAAACTTACATTAAAAAGATAGCTATAATATATCCCATAAACAAAGTATATATGTGCCTCTAACCGCAAGAATGCACTTAGCTGCACCTACTAAGCATGCATTGTATAGTAGTAGTGCATGCATAAAGTAACCCGCAAATATGCAGGAAGTTATCATAACGACGTGCACTTGCGTAAGCGAGCATTCCTTGGTTCGTCTGGGGCTCAGGTGAATGAACGCGAATAGACTTTAGTTGTGGATTCATGTAGAAAAATGGGTGAAGTAAAGGATTCAAAATGATTGATTGTAGAAAAAACTGGGACAAACAAAGTGCTGTTTATATTGTAGGAATATCCTCGAATTTTTTATCCTCTGTGAAAGGACACATCGCTGTTCTTGTCCTCTGTAAGAAGGTTTCTACTGTTTCTTTGATTATGTACATCGGTTGCTATGGAGGGATTTCACTTACCCTGAATATTGAATGTCTCTGTGTAGTCATTTCGCCATCACCCACAAGCCTTGGATGTGGATAACAGTGGGTAGTCTACACGAGATGTTCCAGGGGAACTCCTTCATCATCTGGATATATCAAGTTAGTTGCTCTGTCCAGTCTGTATGATATTAACCACTAGTGTCCATCAGCATATAGTGGGTCACCACCCGTACACTAATATTGATGGTGCTGATCCTGATGTTCAAACTGTAAGTGTGATATAATGTATTATTTCACAATAGAACCCTGCTTGCTCCTGCTGAATGGGAGGTGCCTAATATAAGTAGAATGTCAAGGACAATTCACATCTTTTAGAATTGATAGGAAGAGTATCCTAAGTAGCATTTCACCCTAGCTTGAGGTAGTCTTGTGCCCAGACTGTTTTAGGAGGAAGCACACCCCCACTGTATCTTCCAGACTGTTTTCCCTCCCTCTATGACTGTCTGGGCACTAGACTAAGAATGAGGTATATGCATATGTCATTCTCTATTGTGTCTTGATGTATTGGCGAATCTACAATCACTACTCCCCTTTGAATCTGCTAAATCTGTCTCATCTAAATTCAGCATAATACTTTGTAGGGGGGGAGTGAGTGGACGTAGCCTCGTTCCCAGGCCTTCCCGCTAAACGTTTGCATTTTACGTTGATCGTTTGCGTTGAAGTGGGGAAGGCCTGGTCTGGAACATCACGTGAGGTAGACGCAGGTAGACGCGGGGTGGGTGTGGCACTACGTGCAAGCGTGAACAATGCATGCAAGAGCATGGTCTAACGGAATGAAGAACGCGACAGTTGCTTAGTTGCAGCTTCAGAGGCACTTTCCAACAACTGAGCCGCTTTACCTAACGCAAGCGATCGACGTAAAACGCAAATGTTTAGCGGGAAGGCCTGGGAATGAGGCTAGAGTGGACGTATTATCATCAGTTTGGTAATGATATAAGAGATATTTATTGTGACAGGCATCAGTGGATGTTCGTCGTATCAAGTGGTGTCAACAGTGGATGCCTCCTTACTTTTACCAACACATTTATGTTCCTCTCATCTATTGTGTTGTGAGTTTAAACAGATACAACATTAGTGACTATTTTAGCCCATTTTAGTGGTCAAAATATGTACTCTTGGCAAGTAGAACACACAATGATAATGAATGAAGAGAACTATGTAAATGGGTTTGGCTCATATGGAAGGCATTCTATTACTGCAGTTCAGAGGCGTGATGCTCTCAATGGACTCTATAATCTCCTAACCATTACTATGTAGGGTGCTACAGTATTCATTTTTTATTCACTCCAATATAGTTGGGGATGAAAACAAGAATTCAAGATGTATTGATATTACTGAGCCGTCAAACTGGTATGATAATGGCTGTATTATTAGGGACCTTGTGGATTTTAATAGGTGTTCTTTGTCTGCAGGGAATATTAAGATGAACTCACTACCTGTCTTTCAATATGTCCTGTTCTTTACTGCCAAGTTCATCCATACATTTTACCGTTTCATCATCCCCTGTTTCTTCATGTCCTGGCCTAGTGTGGTGAGTAATAGCTCTATAGTGTGGTCTCTCCCTCTAGACACCACAGGGATACAACATACACACTGCTTCTGTTTAACTACCCTCATTTTAAATTATTGTCAATTGTCAATGAAAGATGATTGGAGGGTGGGGCTAGGCACATGAGTCAAGACTAACAACCAATCATATTAGAGATAAGTAACCACTGAAGAAGAAAGGACAGCCTCCATTATATCCTTTCTTTCCGTTTATCCTCAGTGACTTGTTAGATAATGTATCTTGGTAGTCGTTTTCTCTTTGCCTAGCCCCACACTCTAAACTGACCTGACACTGACTCTGACCTATTGAAAATATATGTGTAACACACAGCAGTAATGTAGGCTCACTGCTTCTCCTCTGATTTCAGATACTCTACAATCTGATTAGTGAATTGGTGACAAGCTATTGGCTGGCACTAATCTTCCAAGCCTCTCACGTTGTTAGTGAGGTACGTACAGCTAGTATTTCAGTCTACACATTTTGTAATAAAATGATATGGTGTAATAGGTAGAGTGGACAAAACCTAATAAGAAGGACCAGGTCGTCACTCGAGACTGGTAAGTAAGACCAAACAAGGACTATGAGTTAAGGACACAATAGGAACAAGTCTCTGAAAGGAACAATGCACTAACAGCTTTTTATTCTACTTATGTGATAAGTATATACAGTGAAACCTCCGAAAAGGGACCCTCTGTAGAGAGGACACCTTCTGAAGAGAGGATACTGTTGCTGTCCCCGTTTGAACCTCCCTCATAGTTATGTGTCTCCGAAAGAGGACAGCCTCTGAGGAGAGGACAGGAGAGCTGTCCCCATAGTGTCCTCTCTTTGGAGGCTTCACTGTATACGCATGTACGCTCAACCTGTCATAGTAGGTTTGTATCTGAAGAATTCCTGCTTAGGTGTGCATAGTACAGGTATAGAATGGCACACAAAGTGGAGAGGACACCTAGCAAAAGTCCATTCACAAAGATAAAGATTTTTTTGTGTGAATATTACGAGTGTATGTGTGGATGGAACTTAGGCAATTCGTATTGCGTATGTATAATTGCTTGGCACCTATCAGATTTCCATGATACACACATGAATTTCTGTGTCCCAACTTACTATATATTGATCAATACATTTGTTACCCCTCCAGAATTGAGTCTGACCCCAAGTTGTTATAGAGAGGTTCCACTGTATGTATACCACTGTTGTGTGTATAACACAGGGCAGAGATGCAGGTAGCCTCAACACAGGACTACGCCACTGGTAGTTGGTTCTGGACTGTCTTTACAGGAGCTCTCAATCACCAGACAGCTCACCATCTGTTCCCTGGTGTAATACAGTCTCACTACCCCCTCATTACTCCAATACTCCGACAGACCTGTCTGGAGTTTGGGATTACCTACCACCATAAGGAGAGCATGTGGGACACGTTTTCTTCCCACTTCAACCACCTCAAGAATCTCGGGCAGACACCCGGCGAAAAGACTGATTGATGACTATTCTTTCAGTAGTTCCCCATTATACACAGTTACACTTAGCCTCTCATTATCTGATTGTGTATAAATGTGTATTAACACTCCAATGTTTTCTTCTGAAATTTTTCAACCAAAGTATATATAATATATAGCACAGTATATAGCACGCAGCTGTATGTTTAGAGTCCGGCCAGAGCCCACCACCACACTGCAGAACTCGCTTTTAAATGAAGTGTGCGCATGCGCATAGAAGAAGCCAGCCCCGCCCACTTTATTGCACAAACAAATGACGTCATCCACAAGCTCATGTCTCCGCCCTTCTATTTACTGTGTTTGGGTGTTGTCTCTTCCCCTGCTGAGGCCTTACAGATTGCAGAGCCTCGATAATCGCCAATCGTATCTAACAGGCAAGTGGTTGTATATACTTGCTTGCACAATAGTCATAGATAGACTGCATGGAAAGCTTAGCAGTGTTCGTTCTACTGCTGCGCACGTATCTGGCTTTTTCTGCAGCCTTGAGGTCTTCCTAATGTAATTTCTATACAAAATAGGTAGATCGGGTGCGGACTTACCGCGGCTAGTGCAGCAGCTCCAGGCTTCCTATTACATAACAGCATTTGGTAGATAGTTATTTCACCAATTTTAGCTAAGTAAGTTGATGTAGAGCTTTAGCTAGCTGGCTATACGAACCCAACCTAACACGACGTCGTCTGGAAACTGATCTACTGAGTGGACTATCTATACCCTCCTTTATACATTATGAGAGTAACTGCGCATTTGGCGGAATCTCGACTGATGTTATAGATGTAATGTAAACAAAAGCCTACGTATATAGCTACAATTTAGCTATATAGCATGTACTGTATGTAAAATAATGTATTTGACTCTGTAGCTTAGCTAATAGTTTGAATGTATTCACTACACTCTTTAGGTTGATAGACATTGGAATAATGTGATATTGAGTTTCCTAGATATCAACTGTAGTTAGTTGCCATTGGTAGTAGGTTTTAGCTTAATGCACTATATTATAGCTTGTGCTCATGAGCTTTTGCTGGCAAACACAAGGCAGAATGAGTATTATTTTACATCTGTATATACATAATTAACTATTACATGTAAAGAAATAATGTTCCAGGTCTGTAGCTACTGAATAAGCAATTAGCCACACTGTGTCAACTGATGCTACTTATATAATAGCCTATTCAAATGGATGATGACATAATAGCTCTTTGCATAGTTAGATGGCACACCAATATTTATATAGTACGTAGGTATATAGGTATATACATAGTATGAATACAATAATTGGTGAAGAATGGATTTGGTGTGTGATTCAGGTATGAGTTGAAGGTAATGGAGCACAGTAGAAAGGAAAGGAGACACCATCACCGACCAAGATCAAGGTTTATCAAGTTGTTCTCTTTCAATTATATACATTGTCACCTCTTCCATTGATTAAGCTCATATCTTATATTTTGTGGGATTTTACTCACAGGAATTTAACTAATTGGGAATTCATGACCTACCTAAGGGGTGGAATTGGGTTTGCAACTAATAACTGCTCGTAAATTACAGGAGTATTATGCATATCATGCTAGCCATTGTTAAATGATTTGCAACAAATGAACTCACATAATGTACGTGCTAGTACTCCTTTTTTATGCCTTATGTTTGTGAGAGCTCTTATTGATGGACACCTTATGGGCCTCTATAGACATGATAATTGAGCATAACCTTAGGTATCCTAAATGCTGTCTAGCCTGAATTACTGGCAGAATATTGGATTTGGGGACTTGGCAGTTCAGTGAAGCAACCGTCAAATTAAAGTCTGTCAAAATTAACTTTGCTATATTTGCTACATGCTTGAACTTACACAGCTATATTTGCAGAGGTGCACACATTACCACAATAATCAGCTGTGAAATATCCTGGTGTAGGGGAACAACATGTTTTTGCTCCATTCAGTTTAGCCATAGGTGGATTCCACATTCGCTGTGTTGTACTTTAGCATTCATTATTTTTGTGCACGAGAAAAGGGCCGGGTTCTGGGGAGAGGGTAGGAACACATGACTTCATTCCATGTTAATACTTTTATTGAGGATTACCAAAATAATACAATCAATAGTAAACATTTACTACAATTAATTGTAAATAAGAGTATGAACTCTGGAGCTTCCCCTCTTAATGCTTCCTAAATTTATCAGTCTCAGTATAATATAAAGCCTAAGAAAAAGGTCTTAGAGAGAACACCGTCCAAAGAGAGGGATTGAGGCTATAGTTCACAATACAGTGGAATCCCACTTAATGGACATCCCTCTATAGTGGACATGCCTCTTTAGTGGACACTCGTTATAACTGACAAATTCCTGTGTCCCAATATACTACCAATTGATACCTCTAAAATGGAAACCCTGCTATAACGGACAAATGTCCTGGCCTCAAGTTATTCATTATAGAGAGGTTCCACTGTATACAAATGTTATAGATGTGGCAAGGAGTAATATATTGCTATGTCTCCTCATGCTATGAGGATGGAATTAGGACTTTTCGTGTGCCACTAATATACAACTCATCTATTTTATAATCTCTACATATCCCTCAATGCTCCTTTTGTCTCTTTCCTACACTACCAATTCACCCCAATCTTTCTTACTATCCCTATCATTAGAGTCAATATGGTGGTGGAAGAGGAGGAGGAAGATGGCAGAGGGACCTGGAGAAGGTATGAAAGGAGAAAGAGAGAGACAACTCACCATACCTCAAGACATAAGGTCAGATTGCACTAGATTATATTGATACTTAACTTTTGACCCTAGCCCATGGACATTAGCTATTAGGTAGTTTATGACATAGAGTAATGTGCAAATGGATTTCATTTTCCTATGGCTTAGTGTATTTGGTAGTGTCTATTGAAACTGAGCTGGCACACTTCCTAATAATACAGTCAGGGGACAATCCCTGGTAATCTCCCACCAATCACATCACAGCCAATGTGAAAGTTACGTCATACTAACAAGGAAAGCCTATCAGTACAACATTCATATCTGCATGATACAGTCCTAGATGGTATAATAAGCTGGTGGATTATGTATAGTGTGTTGGCTCCTCTGTGTCTCTAGAATCTACCAAAATCCCCCAGTTAGATAACCGTGAGATAACCTGATAGTTACACTCATTGAAGCTTATAAAGATTTACAGCTATGATCATTGTCTATACTTGACCTGGATGTTGTTGAAGCAACAATGCTCACTAGTAATGTATGTAAAAATCTATTGAATGACAGCAATTTAAGCTCTATAACATTAGTTTAAATATATAGCAAAGAGTGAGGGACAAACGATAGCTTCTCTTTGTTTTCTGAGTTTAATCAATGTGCCAACACTTATTGGTAATTGTTACAGGGTGCAGGGGGAGGTGGAGGAGGGGGAGGAGGCGAAGGGGGAGGAGGAACAGAAAAAGGAGGGAAAGTACGGGTAGGTGGAGGAGAGGGTGTGGTGGGCTACCAGAGACAGAGGGACCTTCCTCCACGTTTTCAAACCGGCCCAAACAGATCTAGACAACACAAATACAGCACCTCTAGAGCCTCAGGTTAGAAAATCCCTTTCTCTCATAGTGTCCAGCCAGGTAAAATAACTATGTATTCATCATTATGTAAAATATGTACAGGGGGGATTTTCTTACTCAATTATTTTCTACTTCCTACTAAATGGTGTATACAAATCTTTTGTTTGGCTCATCTTCTGCCTATCCACAGGCCCACTAATATCAAACAGTGTATGATCTTGCCTTTTTTAAGGCACAAAATGCTTCAATTATACATGTGTCATGGTTATGTGTTGTATTAGTAGGTTTCCTGATATTGATTGGGTTCACATAATTACTAGTGAACCCGTGACATGTATAAACCTGCTTCCCTTAATAGCCCCTTTTTGGCACGACCCCGAGCTCAAATCACATGAACTATACACACCAGATGGATTTACAGTGGAGCCTTGTAAATGTGAGCTGCAGTGGACCAGCTTAAAATGTACACACAAACAGGAGTTTAATTTAAAGAGTAGCTACACTATAGTGTATGCTTATAGAAAGAACTTTAGAGATAGTTCATACTATAAAGGGGTGTTTCGTATTAGCAGTATTCACTTTAATGAGGTTCCACTATATGTACGTATATCTCTCTTTCGTAAGAGAGAGAAAGAGAGTGATAATTATTATTATAAGAAGAGTGCGACTCATTTGTGTAATATGATGCTTATTTTTATAGTTCAGTCTATGTAGTATATATATATAATGGTTAGTTTGTTACTTTCTTTTACATAACCTGCAATATTATAATAGAGTTTATTTCATAAAATCTCCATAATTACTATTATGTAGCACTCAGTAAGCAAGGGAGATCATCTTTCTTTGCACAACTCAGTGTTCCCTTGAGCAACGTCCGCACGTGTACTATATGTATAGGGATTAACCATTACAAAGTTCCGGTATACCTAAATCTTAGGAGTAGTAGTATCTATGCTTAGACATGAGGCATGGATTAAAATGTTCTCTCTATTAAAACCATTACTCTCTCTTAACTGAGATTAGCTTGATAAGGTTCTGCCAGACTTTTCATGATATTAAAACACCAATGTACATATGTATGTATAGTACAGCCGACCGTTTCTGTGCAGAACTATGGTGAGAGGTATTTCTCAGAGTCTCTCTATTATTGCTACTGTTGAGTTCATTATTGGACATTGCAGGTAAAAAAATGTCCAGTTGATTGTATAAGACAGAAGCCATTTTACATACTATCTACTGTGGTTTTAACTCTCAATTTCTTGATGTATATAGATTATTAAAGGAAGCGTAGCAGTATATGAAGGCTTCTTTAGTACAAGTGGAACAAAATTGTATTCCTTCACTATATCCCATTGTTCTTGATTAGTTTGTTCCATCTTTAATAAAATTTCCAAATTTAGCCCTTATACATTGCTAGTGTAGCAGTATATAAAGGTACAATTGGAACGATATTGCATTCTTTTACCGTATCCCATTGTTCTTGATTGGTTTGTTTTATCTTTAGTAACATTTCTAAATTAAGCCCTGCTACAATTGCTTTAATATACTCAAATTTTGAGTATGAACACCAAAGTGCAATGGATATCCAAAAACCCCTCTCTCAGTTTCGATCAAGAACACTCCCACAACAAATATGTACATATGACATAGGAACATGTAACTAATGATTAGACTACATATCAATCAATGCATCCCACAATACATACACACATGCTATCACAATTTGTCCCGGGGATTGTTATTGAAAATTGCCTGACACCACAAGGCTATTGAGGCCACTGCTAGAAACTCTCCCATCTCTGTAGGAAGCTCAACACTCTTAGGAAATTAAGAAATGACTATGGGATGTATTATACATACGTTGTACATATCAATACAGTGGGCACTCAATCTTACTCATTTGTTGATTGTAAACATGTCATAAAATGGCAATCACTTTTCTAATTGTGTGACTGATTTGTGAGTCGGGTCTTATGCCAGCTCAGGTTTGTTCTTCCAGCCGTAAGTCACAACATACGTAATACTAGGCCCACTTTTTATATCATGTGACGCCAACTCCCTTTTTAATATGTACAGTTGATAGTGACTTTCAAGGGACTAGCTAAAACTAACAAAAAGTTTCAAAGAGTAGTGATGTATGGAGTATAGCTATGACAGGTATATACTTCAGAGTTAGTTCATGCTAATACGTATTTCAAATGTTTACATACACTCTCTCTCTTGGAAGAATCTTCCTTCTATTTATGTATGTAAGATAACCATAGTCCATTAAGTAATGTACTGGTTGTGTGTGTAGTGTGTTTCCCATGTCATAATTCTAGAATTGACTTAAATACTAAGAATGACCGAGGAATACATAGCCAACAGTTGCCGACTCTCTCTCTCTCTCTGTTGAATGATTTGCCTAAACCATGTTCACCATTTCACCAAGGTATGACTGGGCTTCATGAGCCCAGTAGGCACAGATGACGGGACTTCCCGGGAATCGGGCATGAGAACAGACAAGAGAAGATGGTCCATGAATGTTATTCCCCGAGGCTGTTAATAAGACTCCGTATGTTACGTATTATAGTGTGTATGGACTTAGTGGTGTCTTGTTTTCCTGAATATTTACACGGATCATTTGAAACGTGCAAGGAATTATTCATGTTATGTCATGCAAATAATTGTTTTTCCGGAGTGCATTACAGCATTATAGTCTGCCAATTCAGCATAACTCAAATTTGAGAAACTGATTATTATAGTTTATGGGCTGAATTAAAGGTAGTGTAGCAGTATAAAGGCTAAATTTAGAAATGTTACTAAAGATAGAACAAACCAATCAAGAACA
>JAODVQ020082153.1:5247-17619 GCA_025400075.2 Phenganax stokvisi
TCATTACTTCATTATGATGTCATCACTAGATCTGGGTTTCGTGTGACTCCACCCACTCTGGGAGTGTGTCTCGGGATGGTTTCTATCGTTCATTAGCACTGGTGGCTATTGCTCAGCAGGGGAAGGACGAGAAGTCTCTTCAACAATACTCTGATAATGGTATTCATATTAAACACCTTCAATTCACATTTGCAAGTGAAAACAGTTTTTAACGTGCAATTTCCATGGTTGAGTGGGGTTTATGGGACATGTACTGCAATTAGAACATCGTCATCTTTTACTGTTTGTGTTGTGTATGAATTTCGTTTGTGTTTCCAAATATCTTTGGGTTTTTAGTTACTTTTTTACTGAAATGTGCATTGAAAACATGGGTTTGAAATGTGTATGTGTATATAGAGGATAGAATGGTCGTCCTAGCATCTGAAAAGCTGCTGCTGCTAAGAGCAGGGCTATATATATATAAGTAGATAGGAATAGATTGTACAGTGAAACAGTGAAAGATCAGCCATGAAGTGTATGTTATGAGAAGGTGAATTAGTGTGCCGGTCTCCTTGAGATTAGCAAGCTGACCTGTGGATGTTTGATACAACTGACAAACACACAACAGCAACTGATGCTGTTTGCTCCATGTCACACCACCTGTCATCAGCACGCTACCCGTGTTCTCACTAACTCGCTAAGCATTACTGTACTCCTGTGTACATAGCTATCTCAATAATTGTACTGTTCTGTTTGTGACAATTACTGACAACTGCCGCGGTAATAAATTCTCAGCTCATTGTCTCTCTGTCTTCAGTTCTAGCTATATACCTACTAGTTGTGTGTCTGAACTAGAGAGAGAGAAAGAGATTGTTGTTGCTTGTCTAAATAGATCACTCTAGGGTTAGTATATAGCTTAGGTGTGGAGAAATTTCAGCAATCAGGGTGATATCGAAGTGAAGTTTGTTTATTAAATCTAACCAGATGTCTCTCAGTTGTATATGCACTCGATACCTCTTTACTTTCTTCTGCTCCTTCTCTTCTTCCATTTGCAGAGCTACCGTCACCAACTCTGGCCAATCTGTCTGATCTAAAGACCATCTGTTCAAAGTTCTATAGAAAGACGGTTCCCACAGAGCTGGGTTATTCTTACAACGAAATAAAGGCAATGGATGAAGTGTCAGTCAATCTAATGCCAGAGAAAAAAGGAACTGTTTTCAAGCACAATGAGTATATGGTTGAGAGTAAGGTAAACAAGCCACAATTTCTTATTATTACTATATATCATAAACATAGACGTTTCTTGCCTTCTAATTTACACTAGTTTCGTTTGATATAAGCATTTATTATCAACTAGCTATTGCCATAGGCAATTGTATGTTATAACTACTTCTCTAATATTTTTGTGAACCATTTTAGCTGATCAGTTTCGTCAACTGTATCAATGATTTAATTTATCAGGGTTCCACTCTTGTTAAATCTTGATAAGATAGTCTAATATTTCTGTTCTTGTCAGAATTTCAAGTCTCAAGTAAGAAGAAGGTTTCGAGATTTCGAGGCCTACCACGAGTTGCTCCTGGCTCGCTATCCCTACCGTCTGGTGCCTCGTCTTCCTCCGAAGAAGATTTCACAATCTGGGGCCTTTATCGAACAGAGGAGACGTGCACTCAAACGATTTCTGATTCTAATTGTGCGGCACCCCATTCTGTCCAGTGATGAGATTACCAAGTGTTTCTTCACTGTCACCTCGGGCCAGGTGAGCCAGCAGGGGGAGAAAGAGGAAGAGGAGGAGGAGAGAGGGAGGGGGAGGAAGAGGCATGTAATGTTTAGGTAGTACCATGGTCGACTTTGTTGTTTTGAGTCAGGCATGAGAAGAAGAGAGTGAGAGAGAATAGACAGAGGAGCAGGGAGATTGGAATTATGTTTGCCATAGGATATAGGGAGTCGCATGAAAGACAAGTTTAAAAACAACAAAGACGAGTATTGGTTTAATGACATGGCAAGGAAGTCAGAGGAGCTACTGAGTGCAGAGGCTGCCAGAGTGAAATATGACCGTGTCAAGGAACAGGTCACAGCAATACACACCATCATATCTAGCATGCTTCAGGTAAACTGACTCTCTCTCTGTAGAGTATCATACGTAATATTGTTTGCAATCTTTCTTCTGTACATTAGGTTGCTGAGAATATGGAGACAAGATCAGTCAATCACAGCAGAGACATGAAGACCCTCTCCAACAACTTACAGTATAATACATAACCTGTGTTTTAAAGAGAGTGTAACAGCATAATGGCTAAATGTTTGAAGCAAATCATAAACAGAGATATATAGTGAAAGAAATGCAATGTTTGTTCCGCATATATATATAACATTAAATTATTCAGCTGTGTGCACACTCCCATCAATCTCCAGATTGCCAATATTAGGTTATGTTATTGCCAAGCTGAAATCATCAACTCTTCTCTCTCATCCACCATTATACTGTGTTTTAACAGGTCACTGGCAACTGATACAGTGTTGTCTAGTTCCTGGACATCAGGATCAGATGACTCGTGGTCCTATCTCAAGAGAGACAGTCGTGTGTTGGCTGAACGTATCTCTACAGTCGGCCAGAAGGCACATGATCAGGTGTGTATCACCTGACCTTATTAGGTTACCACTAACCACTTGGCTTGGCTTCACTCACAGCAGTTTTCTTAATCATCTTACAATCTCTCTCTCTCTTTTATATTTTGTTCCACAGGCAGTTAGAGAGACTTCAGGATTCACAGAGAGAGTCCACCTCTTTCTAGACCTTATTATTTCCTATGAGGTGAGTATGGCTAATTATTATAGGGGCATCCTATCACTATAATGACCATACATTGTCATCAGGATCTGTGTTCTAGAAGGGAGGAGGTGGTGAGACGCCATCAGAAGGCCCTCAGTAAAGTCCACACTGCTGTCAGTCACAAGGAGCGTATGACGTCTCACGGACACCATGTGGTAGGTCACATGACTCTCACATGGCTATCACATGACTGCCATATAATCTTTAAACCTTCTTTACAGCCTAGTAAGGAGGACACTAGACTTCAAAGGGTGAGAAAAACTTTATTAAAATTCTACTTAGTTTTGTAAATCATTGGTATTTTATAATATTGTATAGAGGGACAGTGAATTGATGGAGGGTGAGAAAAGAAACTTTTTCTCTCTACTTTGTCTTGATTTGGAGGCTCAATTGATCCACGTCAATCTTGCTCAACTACCCGAGATATTCCATAACCTGGTCGCTACTCAGATCAAGGGACATACTCAGGTCTACACTAGTAGAAAATTTACACACTATATATTGTTTTCTTTACATTTTATTAGTGAATTTTTCTTGATTTTTTCTCTCTCCAGTATCAAGAGGCGTGGGTTGATATGAGAGGAGTAGTGGATACAATGAGAGCCAGTGTTACTGGCCAAGCCGCCTCTCTAACTAGTCCTTCTCTGTCACCAAATTCCTCTCTCGTTCCACACGCCATGGCTGCAGACGCACCTTCGCCTTTCGTATGACTCCTTCTTCCTGCTTCCTCCTCTACCTTCTCTCCCCTTCATTGTGTTAAATACCATAACAATGTCGTTTTACATTTTTATGATTATTTTTCAATGTACTATGTTTAGTTTATTAACTATAAATTTAATGTGTATTTTTACACAATTTACACACAAAAATGGTTGTCACGGACAACGACAATATAAACATCTCACTGAAAACAATAAATTAAGAAGGTGGGTGAGTATATACAATAATAATCCAACTGGGGTGTGCGATATTATTAAATTTATATACAACTTTATTGACACAAAATAATGTTTTCGTGACTTATCAGAATACCCGTGAATTGGTGAAAAGTTAATGCAGAGAAAGAGGAAGATATAAGTGTGCCCTGTGGGGGATAAAGGTGCAGATACAACAAGTGTGTTGTGTGGGGGATAAGGTGTAGATACAACAAGTGTGTCCTGTGGGGGATAAAGGTGTTGTTGCAGGGTGTTTAGTTCAGAGTGTGACTGGGCCAGATTGAGTGATTCTCTGGCGTCTCTGCTGCAACATCTCCAGAAATGGGTTTCTACTGATACTGGCTCTTATTCGACCCATCCATTCTTCTCTCTCTTGCTCTGAGCTGGCCTGAGTTGATAAAATAGTGAATGAGTAAATTAAACTGAGTTGAAAGCAAGGCAAGTCCACTACAAACAATTCAACACAATCCAGGTCAGCATTTTCCAAAGAAAAAACACTGCCCTGGATGGGACTTGAACCCATGACACCCAGAACTTTCTGTGTGTGTTGCTGTGGAGATGTCTGCGTATGTCTTACCTGCATTCTGTAGTTGAGATGTCTTCCCTCAACCACCTTGTGGTCAGCTCCTTTAGTTTTGCATGCCTTGATGAGGGTCCCAGTTCTCAATTTCTCATTCAGACAGATCTCAAAACAGTGCTGCAAGAATTGAAAGGGAAACTAAAGTGACCAAGGATTTTGTAAATACCGGAGGATATAAGGTGAATTTAGGGGGAGGAGGTGGAGGAGGTGGAAGAGGAGGGGGGAAAGGAGAGAGGTCGAGAGTTTATACTTACAATTTTCTTTTCAATGGACACACATCTGACCTCTAGGTTCTCAAGAGGAATAATACCACGCGGCTCCTTATCCTGCACAGTATATACAGTATACCATGACCACTTCAAACGGTGTGCTCTTATTAGAACTCACGTTGGGAGACTTGAAATAGTAGAGGCAGTTTTCAGTGAGAATAAACCATCTCTTCTTCCAAGTCTTGTGCTTCCCTCCTAATAGTACACACAATATGTATATGTAACCTTATGTACTCTGGAGCATGTGGCATTTTAATTGACTGCTCTAAGAGGCTGCTAATGATTGGAAATGCCTGAGGAGTTATCAGGGTTGACCTGTTAAGAGTTTCTGCTAAGTGGTTTGTACTCAGAGGAAATGAAGAGTACTTACAGAGGAAGTGATGGTAGACAATTTAACAAAATTTACACCTACATACAACTACAGTTTACTACTATGTAGTTACATACAAGTCCTCTCTAACATCAAGTGGGGGAAGGTTTCAGCCTGCAGAGCTTCATGCAACGCTAACACACATACCTTCTTTGACTAGCCAGCCCTTGTGGTCTGGATTGAAAAACATTTCTGTCATCTCATCAGCACCTTCGTGATACTGGAATGGTGTGCTCTTTATAGCATCATAATAGGCCTGAATGGAGAAAGATGAAGTGTAATGATTCACAAGCCACTCTGGAAAAGTATAAAATATACGGAGTGTGTGACCTCATTTCGTGCACAAGCTCTAGCTTCATTCACAGTAATGAAGGAGAGCGGGCAGCAATTAGAAGTGGGAGGATATTTGCAAACAGAATAATCGCGGTGTGTATACACACATCAGAGCCAGAGCCAGAGCCAGCTGGCTTTTTCCTACACTACGTACCTCACACACGACAGCCATAGAGAGAACACTCATTAACGAAACTGGCACACGGCAACTTGAGCCTGGTAAACTAGTGATGCCTGATGAGATGCCCAGGGGACAGCTGTAACAGAGTGCAAGGTGGGTCTAGCAATAGAATGCTCAATGTTGGCAGTCAAAAGTCTGTGGACGCCTTCATTCAGGATAGCCACATTATCACATCAACTACTTTGTACATTCCATCTCCTCCCACTCAGAGCAGGCCACTACACGCTATCTCTCTGTTAGGAATGCACTAGCTTTAGACAATAAAGTTAACACTCTCTTTGTAGTTAATGTGAGGTGGAAGAGAGAGGATGGGAATACGAAGAACTAGAGAAGGGAGTTCAGGGGAGGGTGACAGAGGTTGATGACTCACTGTTAGCATGTCTCTTGGCAGCTCTTTCCCATCATCAATATCTCTGTTCATTGATATAAACTGCTCCAGACTAGGCTGTGTAAGAAATACATACAGGGAGTGTTTTATTAGTATAATACAGTGAAACCTCTTTGTGAGCACCGTAAATACGAAATACCAATTTAGCATGAGATAAGCATACGGTGTTCTATGTTACAAGGATTCAATAAATGCTGTGCGGCATTATTTGAGTTTACAGACCTAAGGCTGGTTTACCTAGACCCTAGCTAGTGGAACTAAGAAAACATTCACAGTAAATAGAGTTCGTGCAGTTCCTTGAAACATTATAAGGATCTCTGTGCATCAGAACCTACTATAGCTACCACAATACTAGGCATACAATGGTCGGTCCCATGGGATGATGCATGTCAAGTATGTATGTTTGCATGTATATATACAGCTCATGTTTCATGTAGTATTTGTATGCTTATCAAGACTTTGTATGTATCTCTGTATGTTTGTATGTAATTTTTATCACTCATGGCACCGGAACAGACTAGACACTCTACTTTACATAAACTTTTACTTAGGAACATGACACTCCATTACATTAAATTTCTATGTATGGGGAGAGGCAGCCTTGACAATACCACTCAATTATAATGTATGTAGATAATTGGTGGTGCTGTATCAAACTTTACCTTATTCTTCACATTGGGGTTATGGAGACTTGTGTTGAGCATGATAATAGCAAATGATAGAATGTAGCAGGCATCTGGAGAAGAGAGAAGATGAAGAGAGAGAGAGAGATGATAATTGGGGCTACTTTCAACAAAGGATGTAAAAGGGGCCTATTAATGTATGGCTAATTGTCAAGAGATTAGTGGTATATATACACAGTATACAGCTGATGGAGATGATAATTGGGGCTACTTTCAACAAAGGATGTAAAAGGGGCCTATTAATGTATGGCTAATCGTCAAGAGATTAGTGGTATATATACACAGTATACAGCTGATGGGGTGGTAATGAGTGAGAGAGAGTTGTGAAATGTGAGTCTGTTAGACAATGTGGGGGTAATAGGATAGCTCTGTAGCAGGGTACAGCTGATCAGGAGAGGGAGTGTGTCCCAGTGAGAATTGACTGGGCAGAGAGGTAATCAGACTCTCCCTCTCCTGCTCACTGGATCAATCTGTCTCTACCGTCTCACCAGATAGACAGCTATATAGTAGGAGTCTACTAGTCTCCCAGGCAAATTGTATACCACATCTCACAGGCCATACTATACAATCAGTAAATACCATCTGCTATATAAACATACAGCTGTGTTACCACCGTCACACATAGCATCGTGCTGAGCTTATAGCCACTCTCACTCTCAACTACTGACATCACGCCGCACAAACAACTCTAAAATATGCACACTGACAGGGATTCCCCATGAATTCCAGTACTCCATGAAAAAAACACTGATTTCCCTTCGTTTCAGTTTCCTAGAAAGCACTGATGACTCAATCACTTCCATAGTACCAAATGCCATGTATAGTTACTAGACACTAGAGAATGTATAGTAGATCATGGTATGAAGAACAATGTACACTCTACAAGTTCCCCGCCAGCCACAATGAGTCAACTGTAAACTCTGCCAGGACCGCTATAACACAGTACGTAAACAGCTATGGTTGGAACCTCTGAACAAGGGACACTACGTATAAAGTGCTGGCCACGGGACCCTCTTACAGTGGACACTTTCATTTAACCTACATATTGGAGGTTAGACACAGCAAGACCTGTATATACAGGTAGTTCCTATCTCAGAGGGTCCATTATAAGGAGGCTACACTGTATAATTTCACACTGGCTGTGTCTATGACTGACCTGTTGTGCTGAAAGTTCCTGGGTTACATTCACAAAACTGCGATGCAAACGCCTCCATCATACGATCAATCTTCTGTGCCTCTCCTGGAAGCTGGAAACTGCCAAGGAAGACCCTGCCAATTAGGAAACGAAGAGGTAGTGAGTAAGCTAATCAATTAGGCATCACTTGGAAAGTGGTTGACAATGTCTAGAGAGCTAGCCACCTCTCATGACACACTTCACTTCTACTTATGTGTACTTCTTCCAACAACACTCACTATTGTATGTGGTTTAAACAACCACATATCTTAGTCTTTCTTTCTATATAGCAATTCAGACAATGAACTGTACATACCTGAGTGCCTTGACTAGATCCATGCTGTGAAACTTATGCTGCCGGACAAATTCTTGCAGTACTTTAATATTGAACTCTTTCCTGTGGGGAGAAAGTATGTGTGTTAGAAAGAAGAGAAGACAAGAGAAGAGAGGAAAGAGTAGATAGAGTTTTAAAACAAGTAGAGTCAGAGAGCACAGTAGTAGTAACTGAATTGTGACAACTGCGGCAATTGTGGAACTCAGTAAAAGAGGAGGGGCTGCTAACAAATTGACTAGTGAGCCTGACAAAGTGCATAAAACACTCTGTATAGTAGGGCCAAGTGGTGAAAGCAATATTTAAGGTATGTGACTAACTCAAACAACAAACAGTGAGAGTAGAGTGAAGGAAACTGAAACTAAATACACGGTTGTAGTGATCACAGTAGATATTTCACTCTCTCTCTCCCTCCGTGTGAGAGACAGGTTGAGTCAACAAAAAGTGTAGGATAAATCAATCAAAACCGGTGCAAATGACCGGAATTAGCAGGAACTTTGTATTTTGCTAGTCTTGCAAGATATCAACACTAGAACCTAACCCACATACACCAATGTGGGTATATGGCTGCTAGTGAGGTCAGACCCTTTGTCAAATGTAAGGTTTCCTACACTAACTCAATGTGTATACCACACCACAACACCAATAGTACAGTCCACTCTTAGACCAGATGTATACTATGTACATGTGAATCCAGTGTGTAGGTGTTTAAACTTTATACGGACTTCACACAGACGATACGTAGGTAGAGAGAAGCATTGGATATAAGGTTGCAAAATAGAGTGTAAATTTTACTAATCTATGGTAACCAAGCACCGCCAGTGGTGTCTTGGAGATATTGTATAATGAGTGTGTGAACTAGTGGAACCTATAGAGGACAAACACTCGTTTCAAAACTGGCAAACACCATTATCTCAATGGTCTTCCAAGAATATGAACAAGGTGTCTACGCACACGACACACAGAGCACGCGATACAGGAATACAATACATACAGTGAAGAGAATTGGCATGTGTGTACTGCCTCACCCTTCTCCTAGGTAGTCACCCAGCGCCACCTTGTCCATCCCGTTGTGGAAGAGATAGAGAGCTACATCTTCTGGTGTGTTGTTTAGTAGATCTTTTTCTAGTAGTAATTTGATTGCCTGTGATCAGAGGGGCATCCCCAGAGGAGGAGTAGGAGGAGGGATGAGAGAAGAAAGAAAAACAAAAACGGTTATACACGTATCCCTTGGAGCGAAGAGGAGTCGTTGTTTTTAGCTGCCAATGGTCTCAATGGTCCTAGTCAACACACATTCTCTTCACTATATATACCATTACACCACCAGTATGTGGATCCATTACTCTTTCAATCTGTTTTAAGACGCCCGAGTTATGCTGAGCACAGTACTACCACATGATGTGGAACAATGAGAGAGCGCCATCCCAAGTGTTGCTTATTGTCTACCTAACCATGGATTACTATTCAAACCAAAAAAACAGATGTTTTAGGGTTGAAAGGCACTAACACCATATGGTCTACAGCAAGACTAAAGTACTTAATATTATCTAATGCTCATACTGAACTGAATTCATCTCAAAATCATCAAACATCACACAAACACACCCGCACCCGCCCACACGACTTGACAACACCCCGACAACAACACGGAAGTTGATGTTTTAAGTTTCATGAAGGAAAACTGAGGGTGGTAGCCACATACACTTGACATGCACACCATAAGAGATGGCAAGAGAGGAAGAGAGAGTAATCTCTGCCAACGTCCAATGTTATCAGTTCGCTCCTAGTGTCTATGAAAACTAGACTTGTGAACAGCCCTCACCACATTGAATTAGCCAAGTGATATATGTAGTAGAGTTTAGCCTTCATTTGTACAACTCCATAGCTACTCTCATTAACTCTATACTCCTATTACCGACAAAGCACCAACTTCATAATGTAACTAGATCAACCAAAACTTGCAGCTGTAGGCGGAAAACTTAAAAAGCAGTTTCAAAGTTTGAGAAAGTATTAAGAGTATCGGAGAAGTTGTAAAAGCCACTACTAGTTTGACACCCAAAAGGGGTAGTTAGTAAACAATGTAGTCTTTGAATCGGTAAAAAAGCTCCGTGTAGTATGGGCATCATTTGGGACAACTAGTCCGTTAGTAGTTATGATATACACCACAATAGCACAGTGTAGACTACAGTATATTGTATGTATACATACCTCCTTTGGTTTGTTTTTAAATAATTTCCTGGCTCTTCTCATATCTTTCTTCTGTGGGGTCTCATCACTAGAGGAGATAGAGGAGAAATAGAATTTTTTTAAAACCCAAATGCATAGATATGCAATTACAAGAAAATTAAAGTAGTGTAGCAGTAATTTCCGAAATTAAATGGAACTAAAGGGAAAAGGCAAATATTTGCAAGACCAGCCCCATGGGGCCCATTAAAGCAGTGGATTAGCTTACAACCAGTCATCACATGAGAAATTGTCTAACAGAGAGGAGGAGGGGGAGAGTATGCACTGTAGGGGGAGTTAACCACAAGACATTATATTTAGCCACAGATATGAGTGAAATAATGAGTAATTGTTACTCTTATTATTTATTACTTATAATAGTGAGTAGAGTGCATTATCTCTGGCTATAACTCCCAGGGAATTATTAGTCCACTCACTGCTAATGGTAAATGATTTAGGAGTGACCAAATTGGTATATACACTTATAGTAGTGTAGTAGTCTACCACATGATACACTGGGACGCACTCTTTTTTGCCAAACCTATTCTAGGCCCCCCACTCTTCCAGACCTCCCCCCTATCTTTGAGAACACCCTCCCTCCATTCCAGACCCTCTATCTCTCTCCATTACAAACCCTTTCTCTATTCCAGAGCTCCAATTGACATTGAGTTAAAGGTATAACAGTAAGATGGGAGAGGCAGTGTTCCTTTGTTGGCCAGCCAGACCACAAGGCCAGCTTGAATTATCTATCTAGTACAGTGTACATTACTGAGCTCTGGTGCTCTTTAATACAGAGAGAGATAGCTACAGGACCAGGACCAGGGGTATGTAGCTATGGACATATACTGAGAAAACAAGGAGTGGAGGGAGAAAGAAAGGATAGAGGGAGAGAGTAGAGAGGAGGTCAAGGATGAGTAGAGAAAAGCTACGTGACGGCGTGGAGGGGTGGTAAATCCAAAAAGGAATGCAGTGATGGACAGACATTACCAGGGTCTCCACGAAAGGGAGTGGACGGCAACACACCATTGGCAGCGGTATGTACACCATCACCTAATCACCGGGGGCAACCCATCAATCACCTCCAAATTGTCACACCCTCACACACGAGAGAAAAACAAACACAAGCACAATCTTGCTATATATATTTTGGGAGAGCGAATTGAATGTCTGGGGAATAAAGCTGTTTTCAGAAATATAACTTTTTCAATAGTAAAAATACAACCTACCTATGTGTGTGAATATGCAACTATAACATAGCAATGCTGAGAGAGAGAGAGAGAGCTTGTGATGCATGGGAGAAATACAAAGATTGTACAATCGAGCTCACGTGTTATGGACATACTCTTTTGGAACACAGAGAATGTACATACAAACAGAGAGGGCAGCAACAGAAGGCCAACAATGAGGAACATGTCTACACTAGCCCTGTCTTCGTGGGTGTCGGGAATTTTCTCTTTATAACCATCTCAAACTTGACAAACAAGGAGTCTGTATATGTTGCTAAATACATAATAATTCTAAAGCATGTCTGTTACATATAATACAATCTCTTAGTTTATTAGCTATGAAATGAAGGCTGGTATTATTATTCGGACACAGAAAATAAAATGGAGTTTAATGACATGATTTTGCGTAATAATTTGTGTTGTATATTATTATGACACAAATTGCAGTTATCTCATTTGTGGCAGCTGTGTTTCTGCGGTAACCACTCTCTCTTACTCTAGTATACACCTGTCATCTTCCTCTGTCTTTCTCTCTGTGTGTGCTGTTTGCATTCGCCTGCTTCACTTCACTTACACTCCATTACATAAAACAAAGACACACTAGTGCCAGCAATACATACTTAATAGTGAGATATAAAGACTTCGGTAAAGATGAAAGATACGCATGTAGAAGGAAAAATTGTAGGTGGGTGCCCGTTCAGCTCACCTGTCTCTGAGTATTTGAAGACATTCTGACGTGCAACTCATTTCTTCACCAATCCGTGTCAACTCTGCTTCCATTATCTGTATACATACACAACCATCATAAGTCATTATCTCTCTCTCTTTCTCTCTCTCTCTCTCTCTCTCTCTCTCTCTCTCTCTCTCTCT
>JAODVQ020082261.1:0-17618 GCA_025400075.2 Phenganax stokvisi
CAACGTCATCTAAACCGGGACAGTCCCGGGGAAAACGGGACGGTTGGAATGTTTGCATAGTCTCCCGAGCGAAGATTTCTTAGGGAACACCAAAGCTTCTATGTGGCGCCGAAATTGCCGAATGATAATCAGATAAACAGTACTGTGTGAAGCGTGCATTTAAACAAGTTTCAACTTCCAAAACGAGCCTCACAATAGTCCTCAGGGACTATTAATTTCCAAATTTTTCAAGGGCATGCCCCACACCTCACCCGCATCTCGCGCCAATGACGCTCGCCCATATACAAATTGCAATGGGGAAAGGGGCGCCAAATTCCCAGCTGGCCTTTCCTGGTGAACACAAGCCAGCACGCCACTGATTTATTCGTTTTCGAAGTATGAAAAATCGCGTCGCGTTGCCGAATCGCGTCCGCTGTTTCTGGACCTTTACATTGTGGCGTACATCATGTATTGCTTGAGCAGACTTTGCAAGCGGGCTCACGCACGTGGTGGTCACGTTCAGTGATCATGTTATTGTAATTTGTATAATATTCACTTTGTATTGAAAAGCGTTGCTTTTCTTATGTAAAAAAGACAACAATTTTGGGAACATCTATAAATTAAACAGAAATCAATCCTATATATGGATATATTTTCTGGGTTTTTGTTTGTATTCTTGTGCGTTGTGAATAGTATTTTAGCTGATGATGTAGTTGGTTGTGGAGGCTTTGTCAAGTCTGATGTAGACATAAATTATTCTTTTATTGAGGTACTAGTGTTTGTCTCAGCTAGTATTTTGTATTCTATAAGTATGTAACAATATGACTCCTGGAATTCAACTATACTGAGTGCCTATTTAACCATTATGACTGGCAATGCATATATACAGAATGGATATATATTTCCCTACACTGTCTATTTTACAACAATTATTACTTTCCTAATCTCTTTATCCTAGCCCACCCTGTCAACTTTTTTTCTAGGAGCAAACCGAAGTAAACCCTATGACTGTCAGCAGAGTAGTTGACAAACTTTTCACATGGTGTTCAAGTTACGTCTGTGTTGAGAAACGAACCAACAGTCTCATTGATGGAAGGTGCTTGTCCTAGTGCCTGCACCACTGTGGCCCTAATGTGCCTAATATACTTAAGTCTGTCTAACATGATAAAACTTGCACTTGCCTTGCATGTCTAAGGTAGCAGGTTCGATTCTCAGTAGGCAACTAACTCAATGCAACATGAACCCAGTCTTAATGTGAAAGGCATTAAGTCAATGCTCTGCGGAAAGTCATGGGTTTTCTCCGGGTGGGGTGAGGTGGATTAGTTGAAAAAGGGCGCTCAGTAATTGGCTTATGCTGTTGTGGTGACCCTTCCCTAGTTGGCGAAGCTAATAAAAAAAATAAAATAAAAATTAAATCAAGAAACTGCATTTGAATGAGGTAGACCTAAGCCCTATATTCATAAATGATGCCTCAACAGTTTTTCAGCTCGACAGACCTTAGATTTATGTAAAAAATTCTGCAAATAAGCAAACACTCAGACTACTAAAGCTTCGGAATTAGCTGTTGGTGATGGAAATATGCCCTCTATGAGAGGTTGAAACAAAAGTCTACTCTTGTCTATTTTGATATTTTCAGTTATTTTATTTTTTCAGATAAAGTTGTATACAAAGCAAGGTGTTTTAAAGTATAAAACAGATTGTGCTCCAAATAATGGCTATTTTTTAATGCCATTGTATGACAAGGTAGGGTCTTCAGAAGTATCCTAAGTGGTAGTTCATTTTCAGAGTTGACTTACTGCTTAAACTTTACTTTGGATTGTAGCATTTGGTATTTAAAATTCTTTATAGGGAGATTTTGTGTTGAAAGTTGAGCCACCTCAAGGATGGAGTTTTGGTAAACTTTTTGAAATAACAGATATATTGTGGGTGGAACATGTGATAATTGTAGCTGAAACTTTTTATTGTACAGTACAGTGCAATTATAGTGTACATTTAGACAGTATTTTCATTACTTGGTAAGAACAAACGAATTGGCCACAGTTCGTAGGCCAGTGATCATTTTTTGTTCTTAGTTCTTAGTTTTGTTATATGTGTGTTGTACTGAACAGACAGCTGCTAAAAGTAATCTACTTGTTTTCTGTAATAAGCAAATGTAAGATACATAAGAAAAAACAAATGTAAGGATAATTTGGCAAAAAAATCTCAGGGAAATTCGATGATGTCACTCATGACTCTCAACCAATCGAAATGCATGTTTTGACTACTATATAATGCATACTTTGACTGTTATATGAAACAGTACAGTTAAACATCTAATGAAACAATGATTAGTCAACAGATATTTTTAATTGAGTGAAAATTCTGTATTTGTGTTACACTAGATCCAGCAAGTGTTGATCTTCACATTGATGGCACAACAGACAAGTGTACCAAAGGAGAAGACATAAATTTTATATTCGCTGGATTTACAATGTTTGGAAAGGTCAGAGGATTTATTTCCATATATAATGGCAGGGTCTGAATTAATGCTTCGCTAATTGCAATTTGCAAAGCGATTTTGAATATTGCATAATCTTGCGAAGCAATTTTGCAAATTTGCGAATTGTTTTATAGTGTTTTATACTTGAGCGTAATAAATGATTTGAAGTATTCTACACAATGTTTGCAGTGAGGTATTGACGTTTTCACATTTCCAGCTTTATGCCTCGTTTATGTTATTGAACTAAATTTAGAGCTTGCATGCGGTCACTATTAGCGCGCTTTGTGCTTTGTGTTCAAAAATGGCAACAAGATTTAAAAGTGAAATTGGTAAAAAATTTAAGTATAGATGGCAAATAGGTTCAAAGCTTAAAACGTTCTGTCTTTAAAGAATTTTTGACCAGAATTAATTCAATTGCTGGGTTTTCTGGGGAGGGGGTGAAATGTGCATTGCATCGTGAGATTTGGAAAAAAAAGTTGTGAAGCTGTTTTTCGACAATAATTCGGACCCTGAATTGCCACAACTGGTATTTCCATATTTTCTTAATTTTTATAATAATATAATTTATTGTACTGCTTGTACGTTGATTCAACTTTGCTTGTGTTGGTAATACAGGTATTGAGTAAAGGACGCCAGATAGGGCCATCGGGGGTTAAGATTTCATTGAAAAATGAAGGTAATTGTCTTGAAATTTGTTGATAAATTAAGTTCGTTAAATATACAGAGAGCACCTAGTACTGGTATTTCAAAGAAACACATGAAATGCATTTAATAATAACTTTACGTTGTGGATAAAGAGTGGTAGTGCAGTGTACTTACTCAATATTTTAGATTCAGAAAGGGAAACTGAAACAACAGAAGAAGGATTGTAAGTTTTAAAATAGGTTTTACAAAAACCTTCTATGTTTTAGAGAATTTATACTATTGGCATAGTATCTGCATGAATGTATTTGATGATACATGACTACTACATAAGGTTAGGTCCATGTTAGGAATGGTCACTGATTACTTTGATTGTTTTTTGTTAGTTTCAGCTTTTCTAGAGTGCTTCCTGGCAAATATGCACTGACAGCAGCTCATCCAACATGGACATTTCAAACTGTGAGTTCATGTATGCAGTATGCAGTTATGTGTTTCTGCTTGATTGTTTCTAGCATTCTAGTATTACATGCAATATATGTAGTACAAAGTGTAATGGTGTATACTATGAAGTTGCCTAGAGTATCCTGTACCAGAAATGTTTTAGACAAATTCACAGTATTTGTTTCACAAACTAGACACCTGAATTTCAAGTACGTAATTTGCAAAACAATTCTCTAAAATTGTACTTTTTAGTCTGCCACATCAACAGAAGTTGTGAATACCAATGTTGAAGTTATGGACAAACTTGTTGTTGCTGGTTATGATGTAAAGGTAAGTACAGCGGCCAAAAATTACTAACTTCTAGTGCATTTTACCCTACCATACATTTTTCTTTCATTTACTGATTTGGATTGCAAATTGGATTGGATTTATATATGTCATTGTCCTTTCTTGATGCTTCTACCTCTATAGCTGCTTCAAGTTCATTTGGCTACGAAGCAAGAAAGTTATATATAAGTCAACAGTAGTTGAAACAAATCAAAAACACTCTTCTTTCATACACTGAAGTTTTAATTTACAAATTTGCTCTTATTAATTCAGCAGTGCTCACCCGGCTGATTTTTGCATTCCACGTCAAAACGAACAAATTTCCTCAGCTGTAAAAAAATTCCTCAACTTGCCATAAGGAAATACCATAATCCAAAATACTGTAAAACAATAAATTTTAGACACGGCAAAAGCGTAGTATAAAGTGAGTTTGGTAACTTCCCGCACTTAAGAAGAGTCTAGACAGATTTGATGTGGATAGAAATTCTGCATAGTGCCACCATGATTGGTGCCAAATAGAAATATTTCAACATTTGGAGGTTCTATATCGTCGGGAACGACGTTTCTGAGGCTCATCTATCTCTTTATTGCGGCAAAATTTTTTTAACTTTGACAAACTAGCCTTGGATAATCCTTAAATGCTTTAATTCCTTAAAAAATCCTCAAAACGTTCCAAAATTCCTGTTTCTAACGATTAATTCTTCACTGATAATCAGCAGTGATTTAGAAAAGCAGCTAGAGCGCTACGTTTATGCCAGGCTTGGTCCAGTTGGTAAGTCAGACACAATAACTGTCTTCCTACCCCTCTCTCCTCACACCCACTCCGAGGAAATAGCTGCACCGAGCCTAAATTTATGCCACAACTTTTAGCGTTGTGCAATATATATTTTACTGAACAGGACATGAATGCAAATTCTTGAACTCATTGATAATACATAAACTAAGTCAACTTTCACATTGCTTTTCCTCGCGAATTGCGTCTTTGTTTGAGCAGCTAGTGCAAACACTCGTAAAAAGGACTTGCTCCAATTTCAAATCAACTCAAAGTTTGTTAGAAATACTCGGCTTCGCCTGGTATTTTCCACTTCTCTCGGTGTTTGAATATCGGAGGCATTCGTATTAATCGAGTTTGAACTATTACGTAAAATATGTCGTTATGTTGCAGGGACATGTTTTGAGTGAACATCAGGCGATTCAAGGAGTGGATTTTATTTTATTTTCTCTCACACTGAAAGCTGAGGTACACTGTAGAAATGGACTGAGAGAAAGTTTAGCACACGGATGTTCGATATAATTCTTCATTTTGCACAAGTTCATGATATTACAAATGAAAGCTTAAGGCGTTTAATTAATATATAAGGTCCTGTTTTCAAGCATAATTGCAGATGACACTAATCTAGGAACAAAAGACTACGTGTAAAAATAAGTAGTTTTGATTGGAAAATATTTTTCCATTATTATTAGCTAATCTATTTAGTACTGTTTTGTTCTGTGTTCTCGAAGCATGCACTTGGTTCTCATGCATGGTCGTACTTCAAAATGTTTCCACCAGTTCAGGACAGGATTATGGATATGATTAACTTGCAGGTTTATCTTCCACCCATGTGCACCTATCTCCATCGTTGCCACGTTTTCTTATCATAATGTTTGCCATGTTTCGCCAGCTCGAACTTACCTCAAATCAAATTACTCAAAACTGAAAATACGAACATTTGGAGAAAGCGATTAGCAGCCACTGTAAAAGTTTTACCGTGATAGGTCACTTCACTTGAATGATATTCGATAATTATATCATCGATAGGATGTCCGTGGTTGTGACCCAATTGAACCGAGAATTCTTGAGAAAGTTTCTAAAAAAGCTGAAGGAATGGCATTGTGCAAGACCAAATCTCAGAAAGATGGAACTTTTCAATTCTCTGGTATTCCCAGTGGTGAATACACGCTGGTAATTGACTTAAAATTAAATTTGAAGGGAGCATTAGTAGTTCAATGCTCCCACTGCAGTTACAGTATAATTAGAACATATCAAGGGCCGGTTGTACGAAAGGTGAATAGCGCTATCCACTAGATAATGATTTTTTTAAACATTCGTAAAATTTTACAATTATCGTTGTAATACAAGATTAAGATTGCTATTCATAGATTAAAGGCCGCTATGTTTATTTCTTTGGCCAATTCGAATGTTTCGTCGTTTTTTGTCAATTTTGCGTAGCTTCAAGATACCACTACCCACTGGATAGCGCTACTCACCTTTCGTACAACCGGACCCAAGTGATTACATGAGCTAAGTATTTTCTTCTTTATTTTAGGTACCATTCTACAAAGGTGAAGTAATAACATTTGAGGTTGTACCAAGTAAGCTGAAACTCAAAGTTAACTACAAAAGTGTTGTTCTGAAGGTTTGTATTCACCGTGTTTGCTGTTTCTAAGTTCAGAATATTAATGATACGTTCATTAGTTTTACATGCCATGAAATATGCCAATGAAAAAAACGTTGCTCGTTCTGATACCCTAGCAATTTGAAATCCTCTGGCAAATACTATGTATTGTTTGCAACTTTTTATCGCTGCATGTAATTGTACTGTACAGTGTAGAATCAACCGTTCTCGCCATATTTTCTGCTACTATATTAACTTAAAATTTTTACTTGATATTTTAGACTCCTTTTCAAGTCCATGGGTTTTCAGTGAATGGAAAAGTTGTGAATTTAGGAAAAGTAAGTTTAAATTAATTAATATACAATTACTTCCATCATTAAACGCGCATGAAATTCATTTTCTTTGATCGTTACTGTACAGTGTCTTTATCCTATAAAGACCTGTTTTCCACCACACGAAGTTTTTTGCGCAAAAAGAAATGTTGCAACGTGATTGATTGGCTGGCTTTCGAAGTTTTCGTGGCGAGTTATTTCTCTTGCCAATCACGTTCTTCGATTAATTTTTGCTCGAAAAAATTAGCGAATCGCGTAGTGGAAAATGGGCTTTCCAACGAACTTTACTGATGGAAATATTTGCGAAAACAAATGTGTATAGTACGTACATACAGCATGACCAAAGGTTTCTTTGGTTAGCTTTTATATCTTTTGCAGGGAAAAGGAATTGCAGCAGCGAAAATCTTCTTGGATGGTGTTTATAAAACTGAGAGTAATAACGAAGGTGTCTATGTTTTGGATAACGTAACATCAGGACATTTTACGATAGTGGTAAGTCATTCATATACTTGCAATCTTGCTTTGTTATTTATATATTAATAATGCTGCTTTTTTCTGGAGTCCACGTAAAATGCTATTAAATTTGTCAACAAATCTTTCTCTTTTTTACATTTTACAGGCAGAAAAAGCGAACATATTTTTCAAACCCGTGAAAGTACAAATTAATCCAAACACTCCTCATTTAGCGGATATTAAACCATTTAGGTATTGTTTTCAGTTCCTGCAGGATGCTGACTTTCATCTGCATCAAACACTGTAAAGTTTACTGGAAAACAGTTGTAAAACTCCTAGTGTTTTTTAGAAGGTTGTATAGACTAAGCGCACGTCTAATATGCTCGATTGCATGCAGCTACTCACAAAAGTGTGGAGTTTGTCGGTAAAAGAATAAGTAAAATCTTACATACGCCCGACTAATGTTTGAAAATAACCTAATAATTTACTCACGATCTGGCGTTGTTGCGTACCTTTTTGCGCTTCATTCCGCAAAGTTATAATGGACTGGTTTTATACGAAATATGCATGTCATGTCGACAATTTTCATGTGTGTTTTGTTGTTTTTAATGTGGTTTTGAACTGTAGCAACAGTTGTTCAAGAGTCATGATTATTTTATAGTTACAATCTTTGTGGACAACTTAAAATTGAAGAACTTCCTCCAGGATGTCTACAGGTATGATTTAAGTTCAACATTTGAAAGCCCTAGCTGCAAATTTAGCTGTCGAAACTACAGGATGGCACTCGACGATGACCTGTGTAATTCGACTGTATAGACAACCTATATGGGATAATGGTTGTCGTCAAAAAGCTACAGCTATATACATTTGTCGATTTGATCCTACGGTTATTGTTTCGTCATCTACAACCTTTAATAGATCCATACTTGCAAAGCATTATGGGGGCTTGACTGTCCAGAAATTAGGGGGATAATTTCAGACTCTTCTTTACAAGGCAGGACATGAAATACAGCCAATCTCAGAATGCGCGTGCGTCTAGAAATGCTGCGTATATCTTCCCTTTCATGATAAGTATAATCAGCGGCCTACTAAAACATTTTGGCAACGTCAAGACTGACAGAGAAACAGGTAGACAGGGATAAGGTCATTGCTGTATTTTCTGACGAAGGGAAATAACTATTTGCTCTTTACTTTCTTATCGAATTTTAAGGGCAACCTTTTTTAATTAAATTACATTTGTTTATTGTTTCGTGGCAACTGCAGATGCAAAAGAGAAAAGTAGTTCTTACTCCAACTGAAGGAAAGAAAACAGACGCGATATCTGCAACCACTGACAGCGAGGGACAGTTTTGTTTTAAAGTTCATCCAGGAGCGTATCGTGTTCAGGTTTGTCCTTTTTGGGAGGAACACGCATGGGGAAACGTCTAGTTTTTCTGTTGTTCCTTTTTGTTTTGTCATGAATTCCAGTTCCGTTTCGTTACCTTCCGATTCCCCGAATTACCATAGCGATCACAGAATATCTTGTGCGTGAACACTAAGTTGTAACCAGTTTTCTTTTTCTGATAAAGAGGACGTTTTGAAAAATACATAAGTATATTGGCCTGCACTTTTTTTAGAGCACTTTATCTTATGTGTTTCCTATAAACTGATTTTGATAAGCAGTTAATCACGTCAGTCAAGAACATAATAATACCATGACATGTTCTATATGTCTTCAAGTATGCCAAACTTGTTGTACTTATCAAATGTTCTCAATTTAGTGTGTTCCTAGCAATTGCAATGGTATATTATTACTCTAACACATAATTATATTATTTATCGATTGCTGATATTGTTTTTTTGTATTGCAGCCTGTTGTCATGACGCAAGAGCGAAACGCTGGCTTGATTTTGAGACCGGAAGAGCACATTGTTCAAATTGTTAGCGAACCTCGTTTGGATGTAGTATTTAAACAATTTTTAGCCAGTGTCAGTGGGACAGTACGATGCTTAGGTGAGCTCGAAATTTCTCGGCAATTTATGTACGATTCTTGCAGCGGTGCAGTCTCACCATGACCAGCAAAAAAGTTCATTGGCTACGGTGGTTTTGAACTTGCTAACTTTGCCGTTTCTAGGCCACCGCTCTAGCCGATAATGTCCACTTTTGTCGGTTCAAGACTTACTGTTCCGAAAAATGTCTAAGAAAGAAATATAGAAAAAATATGGGAAATGAGATGTAATGCATATGCATGGTCATGATGAAGCGATATTAAGACAGGCTTTATATGAAGCTACGTGTATTTAAACAATACTCACTTGTAACGTTAGCCATGCGCATGTTTTCCATTGAAAGTTTTCCAAGCGTGACATGTTTCTGTTCCAGTATAGTTTATTTCGCCGTGCTAGTTTAGCTCAACTACTGTAGTTTTACGAAATGACCCTACTATGAAATTTTCGTTGCCTGTGGAAAAAGAAGCATTCTATTTTTCAGATGGAACATGTGGAAGTTTGAGTGTCTCACTCGTGTCTCAACATCAGACTGATCAAAAAAAGATAACAACCATGGTAAGAAGGTACTAAATATCATATTCTGGAAGTTGTACACGCTCTCTTCACAACTACACTTCACTATAGCGTCAGTGATAAGCTTTTTCAGTGTGTTGATTGTTGTTTGTAAGAATAGAGAAGGGAATTCTAGTATTAAAGTTGTACTATTTAACATTCAGGTGAACAAGAAACAAATTTCTTCCACGTACTCTTCATATTAGCTTAATTTTGATTTCGTATTTTTAATAGATTGTATTGTATGATTCGTGATGCATGCGCTTCCTCTCACTTGTCTATAGAATCAACAAGTGGTTGCATCTCTTTTGCGCATGTCTATAGACAGACATGAGTAACAGTTCTTTGTTATTAATTTAGGTCAAGGGTGATTCAAATGAAGGCTCGTTTACCTTTCCTAAAATTTTACCGGGAAGTTACAAAGGTATTTTGCAAGACTTTTTTATTAACAGTTTGGTCATAGTTTTCATGTATCGTAATTTGTCGAGGACGTGCCTGGTATTCAAAAAGTACTGAAAAAGATCGGGTGTATCATTAAATTTATACAATCTTGTTTGTAATACATCAGTCCCAGTTTGTATTTCTTGTTCATAAAAGGAATAAGGAAACGACACCCTCATGAAACTCAAAATCGTTATGATTTATTCGTATATCATTCAGAACAAACGGATTAATTCAAACTACATAAGGCCCAATTTACACTGTCAAAGTTTCTGTAATCAAAGTGGAAATTTCGAAGTAAATCCTAAGTTTTCAAGGATTTGCTAAAAAATATTTAAGGGAACTAATACAAGCTCAACACCCAGATTGTTGAGGTTGACCCAGATGGCTTAAACAAGCACTTTGCATCAGCAGCTGAGCGTGCAACAGCAACTCTACCAATAGTCAAAGAAGAGCTTTTGCATCTGATTGATTACTACCACAAGATTCAAATTCATCTTTTCTATTTCGACCAGTGACATATGGAGAGGTACTCAAAGAAATCAAAGGTGTGAGATCCAATTGTTCTTGTGGCCCAGACAACATTCCTTCTAAAATTGTCAAGCTTGTCGCAGAACACTTAGCTTCTCCTCTACCCATATTTTGAATAATTGTATTAAACACGAGGTCGTTCCTCTGGCATGGAAACTTGCACACATCAGCCCTGTTCCAAAAGTAAATGAACCAAAATCTAACAGTGAACATCGTCCTATCTCTATCTTACCTGTTTTGTCGAAAATTTACGAAAAACTTGTTCTATGCCAGGTGGCAGGCTTCTTGAAAAAAAATGCTATACTTCACCCTAACATTAGTGCCTACCGTGAGGGTCATTCTACCACTACAGCTGTATGTTAGCAATGCGGGATGATATCTTGAATGCCATGAAGAAACGTGAAATTACTATTGCGGTGATGGCTGATTTCTCTAAGGCATTTGATACTGTGAACTACGGAACTGTGCTATCAAAGTTACATCGCTTGGGGTTTTCAAAGTCATCACTTAGATGGATAACGGATTATTTGACCGACAGACGCCAGTTCGTAGAAATTGATGCTCGCAAATCTACTGAAATCAACGTGACATTTGGTGTACCTCAGGGGTCTATCTTAGGCCCTGTTTTATTTAATCTATATGTTAACGACTTGTCTGAGGTACTACCTGGATCAGTCAATTGTCATCAATATGCCGACGACACAAGTATGTATTCGCACTGTATGCCAAATTGAATATATGAATGTCAAGCGCACATGCAGCAAGCATTGGACACTTTGGGAGACTGGTCTGTGGATTCCAATCTTGTCCTTAACCCTTCAAAAACTAAGACTATGGTCTTTTCTACCCAACAGATGTCACGTGTCCATAGTCTGGATGATTACCCCCTTACTCTCATCGCAAATGGAGCGGACCTTCAGCGCGTCTCGACAATGAAGCTTTTGGGAACCCATCTCCATATGGACTCCAATGGACTGAACATGTCAATAAAACCATCTCTTCGTGTTATGCCACCCTTGCTGTCCTTGGTAAATTGAAAAAACTTGCGCCATTTTCTGTGAAAAAACAGCTGGCTGAATGTCTCGTTCTTACTAAGCTGGATTATAATGATGCCGTTTTTAATCTATTACCTATGTATCTCGTCAAGAGATTGCAACGGGTCCAGCTAGCTTCTGCAGCCTTTGTTCTTAATCGCTGTGCGGAAGAGAAGGACGTCCTTTCCTTGGGATGGTTACCCGTTATTGAGCGTCGTGTGTATAATCTGTTAAAGCTAGTCCATAAGGCCATTCACCGGGAGAATTGGCTGGAGTACCTTCCATTACAGCAACATATTCCTCCGAGGCCTCTTAGAACATCCGGTGATATGCAATTGACCACACCTTTAGTATCGGGAACATTTCAACTAGTCTGTGCTAAAGCTTTCAATGATCTTCCGACTAGTATTAGAAACTGTTCAGACTACAGACAATTTTTAATGTCTCTTAAGACCCATTTAAAAGAACTAGCATTGATTAGGTTATCCTAGGATGTATATAGATATGTATGTAATTTTCTGTATATATGTATGCATATGTAACTAACTAAAAGTTTTAGCTAATATTTTTAGGATGAAGAGCAAAATGTGTTTTTTGGATATGCCTATTAAAATCATTATTATTATTATTATTATTACTTCATTGTGATATCTCTTCCAAATTTTTCAGAACGTAGAATTTTCTTGTGAAAAAATACTACGTTCATTGATCATAGAAACTTTGATAGTGTAAACGGGCCTTTAATAAACGTACACTAGAAGTCTACCCATAATAACTACATTCTTTATTGAATTATGTAGAAACTTGTAGTGTACATGAAGTAAGTATGGTTGGAATAAAGTGGTACGTATAAGAATATCATTAAAAAAAATGTTTGTATTTCAATTCTGTTTTAGCTGTCGTACTTCAAGATTTGTGGTGTTGGAAGAATAAATCTCTTGATGTTGTTGTCGAGGATGAGGATATTAATAATTTACAGTTCATTCAATCTGGTTTTGTTCTAAAATGTTCTCTTACACACAATATCACACTCGTGAGTAAAACATTACTTCTACGTTGTAATCCACAACTGTTAGACAACAAAATACGATGTTAGTTACTTTTTTGTAATTTAATGAGCTTCGCCACCAACTAGGGTAACGTCACCCCATCAGCATAAACTAATTACTGTGAGCCCTTATCACTTTGCCCGCCCTGCGGGGCCCTTATTCACCTATAGCCCACGGGTGGGTGGGAAGAAACCGGAGTACCCGGAGAAAACCCACGACTTCGCCAGAGCGTCGACTTGCTCCTTTCTCATAAAGACTGGGTTCGATTCACTTTGAGATAACTCCTTACTGTGAGTCTAACTCGTGACCTTGTAGGTGAAAGGCAAGTGCGCTAACCACTTCGCCACCGAAGCCTTAACATTTTGGGAAGATTCCAAACCCCGTTGATTAATAATATGAGTATACTGTGTAAGGGATTAAAACTGTTTGCCAGTTTGCATCTCCATGTCTGCATGTTGGTATCAGTAATCCACAAATTATCATCTTTTACGGAGACTACTTTCCATACACCGGCCTAGACGACGCTTGAAACAATTTCCAAATTGTTCGGTAAAAGAGCACTTATTTAACGTTTACAAGGAACTGAATTATAACCAGTTGTCGGTGTTCATTCCCTGACATTCAAAAGCATGTATTATGCGACAAAATGTATTGCTCGTGTGAGTAAGCTGGTAAAATATTCTTCTGGTTGATAACTCTTTTGCTCATTTTCCCAGCATTTTGCTTTGGAAGGTAGTTCTGAAGTTGTTGGATCATTTAATGTAACGAAAGGTGTTAACATTTTCTGTTTGAACGAACCAGGTACAGTTGCACGAAAATTTTTAGATATATTTTTGCTCATAATTGTAACTGTGTATGTTTGAATGGCATATTTTATATCATAGGAGTGTACACACTGACTCCTAAGTCATGCCATCGCTTCAATCAGGATTCGTTCAAATACAACACGTAAGTTGCACAAGTAGCTATTACTTTTAGTGTCGACCATAACATACGCTTACGAAGATAACGAAACTTGCGTGGTCACTTTAGTGTGCTACATTGCTGGCTATTTTACCAGCCCAGAACGTTGCTAATTTTCATGAGTGAAACAGATTTGTCACAATTACTCTTTTTCGACATTTTTCACGACGGCCATTTTCTGGCTTAAGAGTCTCGCTCTTGTGCATAATGAAAGAATATGATTCGCTATCTATTCATTAAAACGAGGCTTGAAGGCGAAACTTGTGACGTAGTTGGCGAAATAATCAATTGCAAATGCTAATCAATGGTGTACATACGTCGATATCTCATGTTGGAAGGTTTGTAGCAAAATAAAAAGTATAACTTGTAAAATTTTGTTCTTTTTTGTAGTTCAGCTCAGACGGTTTTATCTTTTGTTGCTAAAGAGCACCTATTATCAGTTATAGTTCGCGCGAGCGAGTTAGTTGAAGATATTCAGTTGAAGATAAGGTAAAGTGTGGAAATATCCGCCCGCCACGTACGGCTTTACATTGGGCCGATATTCCATTGAAATGTGTTACTGCAATATATAGCGTAATAAAGGTGTGGACTGAATAAAACCTATAGTATTACAGTTTTGATTCGACTGGCCGTAATGCTGTAGTTAGATAATAGCGAGTTTAAGCAAGCAACATTAGAGAGCTTAAGCAAGCGGCGTTTTGACAACACAGACGTGGACCGGAAGTAAACTTGACGTTTTCCACCAATTACCGTGCTTGACTCAGTCGTTTGCCGTTTCTCATGCCGTTGGTGTTGTCAAAAACGTCGCTTGCTTAAGATCTCTATTTTTGACAACACGAACGGCATGAGAAACGTCAAAGGACTGGGTCAGGAATGGGGATTGGTGAAAAACTTCAAGTTTACTTCCGGCTGACATCCGTGTGGCAAAAACGACCGCTTGCTTAACCCCACTAATACTTTGTGGAACACACCACAGGAGGTGGTTGTATAAGACAAGCAGCAGAAGAATAACGAAACGGTACGGAAGCCCAATGTCATTCCTGATGTGGCTTTTTCAAGATATAGTAGTGCCTACAGTAATTTGTTCCTAAAGTTTGCTACCTCCCTAATTTTACGTGTACAATATTGCTTAATCCATTGTGTTCACATTATTAAAAACCTTGCTGTCTGCAGACGTACCAAAGAAAACACAGAAGAGATTGTTGAACCAGTGTTAAAGGTAGATGAACGGGAAAAACGTTTTAGTGGCAATGATACCAAGCACGAGGCAAAGGAAGAAGAAAAGAAACAACAGTTATACGAAGTTTCCTACTGGGCAAAGTAAGATATTTTTTATCATGTCAACTGTGCATTTGCGATTTCTTTGTATAACTTGAAAATCTCGTAATTACACTGCATTGCATTTTCTCTGTGTTTGAAGGAAAGATGAACAACTAGAAGTCACGGCTGTTTCTTCCAAACTTCTTTTCTATCCTCCTGTGAAGACTGTCACAATAAAAGGTTAGTTTATTAAGCGAAGAGTGCCACGATAAAGATACAGCAACGTCAGCACTGGGTGGGATGGTGCTTGGTTGCATGAAAGTGAAAAACTTACCCAGTCTAGTTCATTGCGCTAACCGCTGACCAGCAAAACCAGTCGGTTCGTTTGTCCTAGATCCTGAGTATATGAGAATTGTGAGTTCAAATCCTGTTTTGGCCAGTGACAAGAAACCTACCGATAGTTCATATTACTTCTCATACAGTTTTCGATGTATATGGTGGTCGCTTGTAGTCATGGTTTGAATATATGTTTTTATTGAAAGCATACTTTATTGAATATTGTATTTTCGTCTTAATAGATGCATGTCCTGGAGGAAGTGTAGAATTTTTTGGTCAAGTTGGAGTATTCATTGATGGATGGATTGATCCTCCATTAGAAAATGTCAAAGTTTTAATTCAATCGGACTCATCAGGCGAATCTAAAGACACAGTGACCGTGTTTAGTAACGCAAAAGGAACATACAGGTAACATTTTTCGCATCATCCTGCAATAATGTTGTCAATCAATGATATAAATTAATAGTAACTATTTGGTATTTTTAATCCTAACGCCTAGAACAAATTACTTTAAACAGTTTGTCATTAGTGTTCAAACTTTCTCTTCTATCATTGCTTTTCTCCTCGGCTGCACCAATGGACACTTTACCTTATAGACCAAAGTTTGATTTAGGAATATCCATCACCACAGCTGGAAATAGCATCCTAATGTCAGGAAAACGGCGAAGTGTTTTTAGAAAATGTTCTATCATGTGAAAAATATAGTCCCGCGAAGTTTGTAAAGTTTGTATAGGTTTGTATTACTTGCGAAAATTGCCACCATTTTGACTCGAGAATGGCAGCAATTTTTGCATGTAATTACCAGAATATACAAAGTTGGCAAACGTGGCAGGGCTTTATTTTTCGCACAATTTAACATTTCACAACAAAACTGTGCAACTTTACCAAATTTAATATGCTCTGTTTTGCTATGGTAAAAGATTCTTTCCTTTTTGTTTAATTCAAAATTTTGTCATTGTGGACACAATTGTTCAATGTGGATGTGTATTTTATATACATACTGCGTATTGTTGATGTACTGTTCACTATACAGTTTGCTGGATGCAGCGCAACATTGAAAATTACAGGCAACACGCGGCACTTCTCATTGCTCCTTGCAGATATCTTTATTGTGCATGTTTATCTTGCTTTTAGGGTTGGTCCACTCCATGGAAACTTAAGATACGATTTGGTATGTATTAAGTTTTGGAAAATGCTTTTGTTTTTGTACCACTATGTATATCATTAGGTCGATAATTGGTTGTCATGAAGTAAGCTTATATTATAGATTCACCAGTTATTTCCATATATCTCTATGCGACCATTCACTCCATGCCTTCAACATAAATACTACATTTCAATGTGTTTTCTAGTCCGCTTCAAAAGAAGGCTACGTACTCAATGCCGTGCAAGGAGAGAAGGGGCATTTCAGGGCTGTCAAACTGGGGCAAATTGAAATCGAGGTAAGAACGTTCAACTATGAAATACGATGTCTTTCGGCTTTCTCTATCTTGTTTCATTTTTGAAGTGTATCAGTTGAAGACGTGTTAGGGCATGTTTGTATAGGAAGTAAGCGGGGGCACTGTCTGGGACGGTATGGGTTCGTCTTATGTTTAAATGAAGTTTTGCACGCGGGACACTTGGCGTGATGAAGCGTTTAAAAGTAAAAAATCGTCCTAGTTGAGGCGGAATCCCTTTGGCATCCGGGACGAAAAATGCCCCGCTTCTATGTAAACGCAACGCGATATATAAAAGAAAGACTTATACATGCCAAGATCTCGATCATCGACCCGTTCCGGTACGTCTCGTTCCGTTCCATCCGTTCGACCCGTTCCGTTCCCTCTCGTCCACGATATAAACAGGGGCCAGTGTATAAAACTTTTAACTACGTTTTAAATACGATTTTGTTGTTAAAAATTAGTTAAATCTTGAAAAGGCAATTCTGGTTGGTTGATATTCGTACTTAAGTATAGTTAACTTTAAAAACGATTTTATACAACCGGTGTAGCAGGATTAAAGTACTCCCTGACAAAAAGTACTCCCCCAGTACTTATTTCTTAGGAAATAAGTACTTCCCCAGTATTTATCTCCTAGGAGATGAGTACTCCCTCTGGGAAATAAGTACTCACCTTCGTTAGAAACACGTGTTGCTTTGTTTTGTTATGGTAATGGAGCATCATACTGATTTCTCTGCAGTTGAAAACTATCATCGCGATAAAACATTTCCTCCTGAGGTGTGCGGAGATACGGGGAATCGAAAAAGGCAAATTTTAGAAAAGCATTCAAACCTTACCCTAACCCTAACCTTTAAAATTAAACAAGTTTCACATTTCTTGTAGGGGAGTACTTATTTCCAAGGGGGAATACGTATTTCCTCGGAAAAAGCACTGGGGGAGTACTTATTTTCTAGGAAATCAGTACTGGGGACTACCTTTTGAGGGGAGTACTTTTAGC
>JAODVQ020082360.1:0-41164 GCA_025400075.2 Phenganax stokvisi
CCGCCATAGCGGGGATCATGCTTGACTCGGTGGCTGAGAACTTCGAGCAGGAAGGCCGGGCAGAACCCGCCACGAATCCTTTTTTACTAAAAGCGTAAATGATGTCTCCGGTATAAACTGTTAACCATGTGTCCGGTACATACCTATTGAAAAATGGCGCGCCCGGAGGGATTCGAACCCCCAACCTCTTGATCCGTAGTCAAGCGCTCTGTCCAGTTGGGCTACGGGCGCGGGAAAAGCAACGCTTCCTAATGGTCCCTGAGCCAAGTGGCGCAGTCAACCCGGAAAATGGCAGGAACAATTAACAATACGGATTTCTATACTATAATAGTCATTCTGAACTCTATTCTGGAAAAAACGAAATGGAAAAACTTGAAGCGCTTCTTGATGTTGAAGTCAAAACCTATCTTCGCAGGGTAAAAGACAAAGAGGAGGTAAAGGATCTCGTTTCCGGGAACCTCAGCCGGAAAACCTACGCAAGATTCCTGTTCACTTTTTATATAATTGAATTCCTCAGTCAAAGAGCGGTTAACATGGCAAGTATAAACACGAAGGACTCCGATTCCTACCTAAGCAAAAGGTTTCATTACTGCGCGCAGGGAGAACTCGGACATGCCGAGATTGCCCTTCGTGATCTAAAGCATCTCGGAGAGAAGGAAATCAATCCTTTCTGCCTGGAGATCGTAAGGGAATACGACACGTTCCTGCAGAACGCCGCCGAGCAGTTTCCTCTCGCGATACTTGGACATTCCTATCTGTTTGAAAACGTATCAGGGATTCTTTTCCCTGAATTAGAGACAGTTCCCGACCCCTCGACTTTCATAGAGATTCACGCAAAGGAAGATCCCGCACACTCACTGGCGATAAAAAGAACGGTAAGAAAAATCGAAAAAAATCTCAGTGAAGAAGAAATCGAAAAAATAGTCCGGTTCAGCAGGGAAAGCGGAGATTACCTGATGCGGCTATTTGATTCCCTTGCCTAAACCCAAAATCTCTTCGTAACGAAAACATGAGATCAAGTGATCGTTCACCACTCCAGTGGCCTGAAGATGGGAGTATACAATAGTGGGACCCATGAAGCGGAAGCCCCGTTTTTTAAGGTCGCGACTGACGGTCACTGAAAGCTCTGTCGAGGCGGGTACTTTCGAGAGCTTCTCCCAAGCGTTAGTAACCGGAACTCCGCCGGTAAATCCCCACAGATAATCGCTAAAGCTTCCGAACTCTTCCCGTATCTCAAGGAAGCGCGTAGCATTGTTTATCGAAGCCTCTATCTTTTTTCGGTTGCGTATTATTCCGCTGTCAAGGAGAAGTTCTCGTATCTTCTCCTCTGCGTAGCGGGCGACTTTCTCCGGATCGAACCCGTCGTAAAGGCGCCTGTAGTTCTCCCTTTTGCGAAGAACCGTAAGCCAACTGAGGCCGGCCTGAGCGGATTCAAGGACCAGAAACTCAAACTGCTTTTCGTCGGAAAAAACGGGGACTCCCCACTCGTTGTCGTGGTAGGCTCTCTCAAGATCGGTGTGCTCGCACCAGGGACATCTTCGCATTCTGTTTACTCCTGCGGTTCAAAGAAAGGCGTTGTAGAGAAACCCGAAGAAAAGCACCTGAGGAACGGCCACTACGGGAAGAAGCAAGGCTGTCTTTCTGCCTATGTTAGTCCAGAGAAGCCCGATCTCCGTATAGTCGGTCACAACCCCCGCCATAAGGAAAACAAAGGGGGTTCCAAACGCCTGGACCTTGTCATAGATCTCAAACGCAATAACCGAACTTCCCTCGCTGCAGACCTCAATCACCGTGGCTCCCACAAGGGTGAGCAGAAGGCCGCCTGTGTCCGGACCCAGATAACGCATAAAAAATTCCCCGGGCACGTATACGTCTATCAGCACCGCCGCTATAAGACCGATTATAAGCCACCAGAGGACCATGTTGCAAAGATGGAGACTGCCCCTGAGAACCCCCGGAACACTTTCCCTCAGAGAAAAATTCTTTATCTTCTCCCACTCGTATCCTTCTCCCAGGCCCGTGATTTCGGTTTTCTCCAAGTAACCACCCCGATCAAGCGCCTCGAAGATGAGGCCGGTAATAATGGCGATAAACGCCGCAGTGACTATGAACAGAACTCCTTTCCACCCGAAAAAGCTTATGAGAAGAATGGTTACGGGGAAATTCGCCCAGGGAGAAGCGAGCAGAAATGTTATCATGGCCGGGATGCTTGCCCCTTTTCTGTATATCTGGATCGCTATGGCAAGTATTCCGTGGGAACAGGAAGACATTAGAAAGCCTCCCGCAAGCGCGTAGAGAAGCGATGACTTGCCCGGTTTGCCAAGGTATCTGTATATAAACCCCTCGGGAACCAAATAATCTATGGCTCCGCTCAGAAGAAAACCCACGGTAAGCGGAATGGCAAGCAGTCGTAGATAGCCCAGAAGAGAAGCATTAAGGGCCGAAAGCGGCGGAAGGAAGGAAACGGCTACCAGGAAGAGAAGCAACGCGAGAGAGATCTTCAAGTTTCGGCTGACCCGAAGAGGTTCGCCGGTTGGGGAAGTGTGGCAGCAGGAAGCCTCGTTCATTTTATTAATTTTAACATAATTTAAAATCCCGCCCGAACGTTTCTCACCCTCGCCCACGGCACAACGAAGGAGAAACCTCCCTGTTTGTCCACCTTTTTTTCTAGGGTACAATCCTTGCGTTATGGGAAAAAGAATCGTGGTAGCCATGAGCGGAGGGGTAGACAGCGCCACAACGGCCGCTCTTCTTAAGTCCCAGGGGCATGAAGTCATAGGAATGACCATGCAGCTTTGGGACTACGGGGAGAGCGAAGGAGGATGCTGCTCCGCGGACGAGGTCTGCGACGCGAGAAGGGTTGCGTACGAGATAGGCATACCTCACTACGTGGTAAATTACATGGACTCCTTCAGAGAGCTCGTGGTCTCCGATTTCGTAAGCAAGTACGATTCGGGAGAAACTCCCATACCCTGCGTGCTGTGCAACCAGTTCATGAAGTTTGACTTTCTCCTGAAGCGGGCTCTTGAGCTTGACGCGGATTTTCTCGCCACGGGCCACTATGCGAAGATATCCCGAAGCACCGAAACCGGCGAGTACTCTCTCGAGCGGGCCGTTGATCCCGCCAAGGATCAGTCTTACTTTCTCTTCACCCTGGGCCAGAGAGAACTTCAAAGACTCATTTTTCCCTTGGGAGACAAAACGAAAACCGAGGTGAGAAAAATTGCCGAGGATATGGGACTCAGGGTCGCCACTAAGGCTGAGAGCATGGGCGTCTGCTTCATCACCGGAGACGGCTACAGGGAATTTCTCGAGCCCTACCTCGAGAGAGGAAAAATAGAGGGCGACATAGTGGACATGGACGGAAATCCCGTTGCCAGACACAGGGGGATCGCATCTTTTACCATCGGGCAGAGACGCGGACTCGGGTTCGCAAAAGGGAAACCGATGTACGTTGTCGGTATTGACGCCGAGCGAAACGAGGTCAGGGTCGGAGAGGAAAAAGACCTTTACAGCAACTTCCTCACCGCGGGAAATCTCTCTTGGGTAAGCAGTCCTCCTGAAGGAAAAATCGACGTGCGCTCGAAAATAAGGTACCGCCACGGCGCAGTCCCCTCCAGTGTGACCGTCACGGACGATGGGGAGGCAATAGTCAGTTTCTCGGAACCACAAAAAGCCGTAACGCCCGGCCAAGCGATAGTTTTCTACAGGGACAAAACCGTAGTGGGCGGCGGCTGGATAAAAGGGACATGCGTCCAGTGAGAAGAATCTCCGTAGTAACTCTGGGGTGCAAGGTTAACCAGTATGACACTGCCGCCTTGCTTAACCATCTTCCATCGTCTGAGTTCGTAAAGAACGAAAGATTCGACGAACCGGCGGACGTGTACGTAATAGACACCTGCACCGTCACGCACAAAGCGGACTCGGAAGCGAGAAACTACGTATACAGGGCGAAACGATCAAATCCCCGCGGCGTGGTAATAGTGACGGGCTGCTACGCACAGGTCTCACCCGAGCAACTCTCTGCTATGGAGCAAGTCGACTACGTAATCGGGAATTCCCACAAGTTCTCATCCCTTCTCGGAATCATACGCCGGGGAGAGACTCAGAGTGAGCCGAAAGTTCTCATATCCGATATTTTCAAGGAGAAGAAAAGGAAATTCGACACTCCGGATATCAGGTTCTTTCCCGACAGGACAAGGGCTTTTCTCAAGGTGCAGGACGGGTGCGACTACGCCTGCACGTTCTGCGTGATACCGAGGGCACGCGGGCGATCCCGAAGCCTTGAGGCGGATGAAGTTATCTCGAGGCTAAGAACTCTCGCGCGCGCGGGTTACAGGGAAGTGGTCCTCACCGGTGTTCATCTGGCAAGTTACGGAAGGGACATAGGTTCTGACCTCGTCGGCCTGCTTGGAAAGATAGAGGAATCAGGAGCGGTACGCAGGATAAGACTGAGCTCGCTTGATCCCGCGGATACTACGGAAGAACTGATCAATTTCGTCTCGGAATCAGGAATTGTCTGTCCGAGTTTCCATGTAGCGCTTCAAAGCGGAGACAGGGATGTTCTCAAAAGAATGAGAAGAAGGTACAGCCCCGAGCAATTCCTTGAATGCACAGACACTATACGCAGCATTCTACCGGAGGCCTCAATCGGTACGGACATAATGGTCGGGTTTCCCGGGGAAACACAGGAGCAGTTTGAAAATTCCCGTGACGTCGCGGCCGCATCGGAACTTACCTATTTCCACGTGTTCCCCTATTCCATAAGAAAAATGACCCCTGCCGCTAGCATGAAGGGCCAGGTTTCCCCGCAGGTGAAAAAGGAAAGAGCGGCGGAGCTTCGCACACTTGGGAAAACGAAAAAAGAAAACTTTTACAGAACCTTCATAGGCAAAACTCTTGATGCCATTGTCGAGAGCAAGTCGAACTGCACGACGGAAAACTACATAAGCGCGAAGCTGATTGAAGGTAACATCGATACCGGGACGGAAATAAAGGTAAGAATAGAGGATGTAAGAAACGAAACTGCTTACGTAACAGCTGTGTGAACCGCTTTCCTGAAATTATTCCGTCACTGGGCATCTTAAATCAACCCCTCAAATAAAGACTAGTTTTTTTGCCTAAAATACCTTGCAATTTCGGAGTCTATCTCCCCAAAATACACATATGTTGCAAAGGTGGCTTGCAGAAAAACTCGAAAAAACTATAAAGCGAGTCCCCGCCGTTGCTTTTCTCGGACCTCGCCCAGTCGGCAAAACAACATTGGCGCGGGAAATCGCTGGATAACTGTATCCTGCACAGGCTGCTTGGTATCGCAGATTATGACGCACTGCTTTCTAACCCCGTTCTTGGAAAAAGCTGGGAAGGATTCGTAATTGAAAATATAGTCTCGATTCTGCCAAACAGCGTTGAGTCCTATTACTACAGCACATCCAGTGGAGGAAAAATTGATCTTATTCTCAGGATATCGAGCAAGGAATTGTGGGCGATCGAAATCAAATATGGCGTCGCACCAAAAATAAGACCCGGCTTTCATCACGCGTCAAAAGATATCAAGGCCACCAGAAAATTTGTTGTCTACAGCGGCGATGACGAGTTTCCGATCGGAAAGGATACAGTTGTCATTTCCCTTCAAAGACTGATGGATAAACTGCTTGATTTATAATTTCGGTATCTTGCTAAAAGAGAACTTGAATCACATCACCAAGTGGCTTGATAACATAAACAAAAACTGGCGGAGAGAGTGGGATTCGAACCCACGAAGGGGCTTTCACCCCTTACTCGATTAGCAATCGAGCGCCTTCGACCACTCGGCCACCTCTCCCCGCTCGGTGAAAAAATCATAACTCAACCGAAAACAGAGTCAAAACTCCGCTTCGCCTGTTTTTTCTCAACCCTTAACGGAAAAAATCTCAAGAATCAGCAAAACGCCGTCTGCATTGTTTTCAACGGTACAGTTCTTTCCGTCTTCAAGAAGAATTGTTTGTCCCGGACAGAGTTTGTCGCTGCCTTTATCGCCGATTATCAGAGCTTCTCCTTCGAGAACCAGCAGTCGGAGGTTTTGAGAAGAGATATTTTCCGTCCTTGCGGATTTGCCAGGGAAAACAGTCGTCTTCGTTACTGTTGAGAGTTCTCCTTTTTCAACTTTTTCCCTGCTGCCCCAAGGATAGTGAGCTGAAACCGGACGGCCCGCCTCATCCCTTCCCTTCTCCGTTAATTCTTTCGCAATCTCTCCCACTTCATTCGAGCGGTCAAGACTAGAGACAAAGACAGCATCCTTGGTTTCAATCACTGCAATGCTGCGAAGACCGGCTACGCAGACAAGCCTCGAACCGCTTTTCACCAAGGAATCCTCCGTGCCCTTCAAGATTACATCTCCTTCAAGCACGTTGCCTTCGGAATCTTTCGGAAAAAACTCATAGAAAAGCCGCCATGACCCTATGTCACTCCACGGAAAAGAAGACGGTATCACTGCTCCGCGCGAGGTCTTCTCCATTACCGCTCGGTCAACGGGAACGGAAGGAAGCCCGGCGTAGACATCCCTCTCGATTTCGCCGCGGGAAGATTCACGGACCGGCTCATACACCTCGGGACAAAGAGCCGCGTATTCATTGATCATGGTACGTGCCCGAAAAACGAACATTCCGCTGTTCCAGAAGAAATTTCCCGAAAGCAGGTACTTATCTGCGCTTTCGGCATCGGGCTTCTCGACGAACCTTTTTATCCTAAGCCCGCCGTCGCGAAGCGGTTCCCCTCCCTCAATGTAGCCGTATCCGGTCTCGGGTGCTGAGGGAGTAATTCCGAAACAGACTACGTAATCGTCTTCGGCGAGCGAAACAGCCCTTTGCACGTGATCACGGAAATTCTCATCGTCCCCGATTATGTGATCCGAAGGGAAAACCATTATCACCGCGTCTTCGTCCTCAGAGGCAACCTCAAGCACTCCAAGCAGAATCGCCGGGGCAGTGTTTCTGCCAACGGGCTCGCTAATAATTTTTATCTTTCCCGAGAAATCCGTGTGGCGAAGGTTCTCTTCAATCAGCGGGCGCTGTTTTTCCTCAAGCACAACCAATATATTCTCCTCGGCGACAAGACGGGCGGCTCGCTTAAGCGTTCCAAGCAGGAGCGATTCATCTCCGTTTATGCTGAGGAATTGCTTGGGCAGAGACTCCCTTGAGAGAGGCCAGAGCCTGGTTCCCCTTCCCCCGGCAAGAATAAGGCAGTAAAGATTTTCTTTAGGCATTTTGAGAACCGAGTTGAGCAGAACAGCTTCTGAGTTTTAATCTACCTGATGCGGTTCCTTCAGGAGATCCCATACAGTTTTCACGGGATTAAACGTCGTGGAGGGAACTTCCACGAAAACGGTTATCCAGCCTGACATGGAACCGTTCCAGAGCCCGGGCAGCTCAAGCGCCTTTATCTTTATAGTACCAAAGGTCTTTTCGGTGATAATTCCGGCTTCGGGATCGACAAAATCTGGCAGGCTGAACTTCTCTCCCTTAAAGTTCTTCACTCCACAGACAATATCCACAGGATTAAAATGGGTTGAACTCTCCCAGATACGCCGCTGCAAAGAAGAATCGTGATCAACCTCGGCACTTTCAACTATCTGAAGAGACTCTCCTCCCTCTCCTTCCACCCAGAACGGACCTCCGCCCGGCTCACCCACGTTTTTTACGACGCCGCATACCCTGACGGGCCTGTCAAGCGTTTGGAGCAAGTGGTTCCTCCTTTCAGCTTCGGGGAGTTCTGAAAATTCAAGGGGGAAGTCCATGAAAAGTTCTTCCCGGCAAAAAGAAATTATCTCGCGTTCCAAGAGTTCTGAAATGTCGGAAGAGGAAAGGCTCTCAAGGTAGCAGAAAATCTTTCTCTGGATGGAAAGCAAAAGTCCCCCGAGGGTCTTTTTCCATCTAACCGTATCGGGAAGAAGCGCCTCTTTAGCCACATTATCTATGTTTTTTATAAAAATGCAGTCATAGCAAAGTTCGTTCAGGTTTTTCAGCAGCGCCCCGTGCCCCGCGGGCCTTCTGAGCAAGGATCCATCAGCATCTTTAACGGGCGTGTTGTCTATTGTGACCGCGATTGTGTCTGTTTCGGGATCCTGAACCGAGTAAGTCACGTCAAACGAGATGCCATCCGAGGAAAAAAAAGAAACCGCCTTCTCCTCCTCTTGAGCAAACTCCTCGGCAAACGCGGGGGCAATCGTAAAATGCATGGAGACTGTGCCGCACGAGCTTATATATCCGAGGGCTTCCTTGAAATGCTCGCAGAAAGCCGTTCTCCTCTCATCGCCGTAACTATGAAAAGGCACAAGCCCTTTAGGAACGTTTCTGTAACCCAGGCCATCGCTTCCCAAGAGGGTGTCAAAAATGAGTCTGAAGTTTCCCGAAGAGGCAACCTTCTCAAGGCTTTCCCCTAACCTCTCTTCAAGCAGACCCGCAAAAGGAAATCTTCCTGCGCCTGAGAGCAATTGCTCGAGTATTTTCTCCTCTTCGGGATTCGGAATCGCTTCTTTTGAGGAAAGGACTTCCCGAAGCGCACCAAGGTCCTGGAACATTCTCGAGGCCGCTCCCGATGCCGGAACGAATTTGCATACGCTCGTTTCGGAAAGAGAGTTTTCGTATTGCTGCTGAATTGCCTGGGATTCATCCTCTCCCAGTTTTCTTATGCCGTCACCTATTATCGCGGGGCGAAGGAGCCTGCGGAACGGGTAACCCCTTTTGAACCGTTCAATCTGTTTTTGAATATCCAAGACACGAACTTCCCGCAGTGGAACCTAATGCAAAAACTATACATAAAAAAGCTGCAAATCCCCCAAACACCAAGCGGAATTCGGTGCGATTTTTCAATCGGGGTGGCGGGACCGACGGGATTTGAACCCGCGACCTCTGGCTTGACAGGCCAGCGTTCTGACCAGGCTGAACTACGGCCCCGTTTAAATCAGATGGTGGGCGGTACAGGATTTGAACCTGTGACCCCCTGCTTGTAAGGCAGGTGCTCTCCCGCTGAGCTAACCGCCCGGAAAAACGCAAAAAAAAACAGGCAATCTGTATAACCGAATAAAAACTCTTTGTCCAAGGCTAAGACACAGAGCGGTTAAAATCCATGCTCTTCTATGAATTTTTCCGCGTCCATAGCCGCCATGCACCCGCTTCCCGCCGCCGTTATAGCCTGCTTGTATCTTGTATCCTGTATGTCTCCGGCGGCAAAGACGCCGGCAACGCTTGTTTCAGAGGCGCCGTTATTGGTAATCAGGTAACCGTTGTCGTCCATCTCAAGCTGTCCCCTGAAAATCCCGCTATTGGGAGTGTGCCCGATCGCCACGAACATGCCCTGACATGCCTTAACGTAACTCTCCCCGGTCACAACATCCTTTATCCGCACCCCGGTTACTCCGTCCTCTCTTGAACCCAGCACGTCCTCAACGACCCCGTTCCATATAAAATCTATTTTTTCGTTTTCTCTGGCCCGCTGCTGCATTATCACCGACGCCCTGAGCTTGTCGCGCCTGTGAACCACCGTAACCCGTGTGGCAAACTTGGTAAGAAAGATGGATTCCTCCATGGCGCTGTCCCCTCCCCCAACAACCACAAGCTCCTTGTCCCTGAAGAAAAATCCGTCGCATGTGGCGCATGTGGAAACCCCGTAACCCAGAAGCTCGCGTTCGGAAGGCAGACCGAGCATTCTCGCCGTGGCGCCCGAAGAGATAATGAACGTGGAAGCCAGTATCTGCTCATCTTCAGTCGACACGCGAAACGGCCTTTCGGAGAAATCGACAGCGGTTACGGCCTTCTGCACGCAATGTGCCCCGAAACGTTCGGACTGTTCCTTCATAAGATCCATGAGTTCAGGACCCATGATCCCGTCTGGAAATCCCGGGAAATTCTCAACATCGGTAGTCGTGGTAAGCTGCCCGCCGGCTTCCGGACCTTCAAATACAAGCGGCTCTAGATTCGCCCGCGCTGCGTAAAGGGCTGCGGTCAGACCCGCCGGGCCTGAACCCATGATGACCACCTTGTAGCTTTCTTTCAGTTCACTCACTTCACACCCCTGCAATTTCTTTTTAGAACAGGGCCTTTATACTACATTCAGACAGTGGTTTTTCAAGAAACAAAACGGACGAAGGAGGCGGTTAAAGCCCTCCATCGCAAGCGCTTACGCTAATGGAATCCGCGAAGAAAACTCCGCTTTATGAAAGACACGCAGCCCAGGGAGCCGTATTCGGCGAAACGGGCGGATTTTTCCTTCCGAAAAGCTACGGTGACCCGGAAAGGGAAGTAAAAACCGTAAGAAGTTCTGTGGGCGTCATAGATATTTCAAGCAGGGGGAAACTCATGCTGTCGGGAGTCGACCACATAAAATTCCTGCAAGGAATGCTTACAAACGACGTAAAGGAAAAAAAACCCGGGACAGGCGTCTACGCGGCAATACTCACCCCCAAGGGGAAAATGACTTCAGACATGAGAGTATTTAAGAGCGAGGACTCAGTCTACATGGACACGGAACCCGGCATGAGCGCGGAAATAGCAGAATTTCTTCGCAGATTCAGGCTTTCATACAAAGCCGAGATAGTCAACGTTACTGAAGATTACTGCGTTTTTCACGTGTGCGGTCCAGGCTGCGGGGAGTTAGTCGAAAAGCGCTTCGGCCTCGACTCAAAACAGATGAAGGAATACGATCATAGGACTTGCGGCGAAGCAACCGTAATAAAGCTCAACAGAACGGGAGAAACCGGTTTTGACGTTCTTTTTGAAAACCGCGGGGCCCAGAAAATCTGGGAACTTCTACTTGAAAATCAGCCGGCCCCGGGACTTTGCGGACAGGAGGCTCTCGAAACCCTGAGAATAGAAGCCGGAATCCCCCTTTACGGAAAGGATATGGACATCTCCACAATACCGATTGAAGCCGGCATATGGGAGGCCCTTGACTTTGAAAAGGGCTGTTACGTGGGACAGGAAGTAATAGCACGGATAAAGTGGAGAGGAAGAGTGAACTGGCACCTCACGTATTTCGAGGCGCAGCAAGACGGCGGCGCGCTACCAGGAGACACTCTCTGGGTTAAGGGAAAAAAAGTGGGAAGAATAACCTCTTCGACATACTCTCCGACCCTGGAGAAAAATATTTCCATCGGCTATATAAGGAGGGAATTCTGCGATTTTCGGGGAGAAATATCCGTCAGCGGGGAACACCGCGCCGATAAAACTCCAAACACGGTAAAAATAACCGAAAAACCCTTTCATAGCCGCTTTGAATAGTTAAAAAAAATGCTATAGTCTAGGAGTTAACTATTTGCCGTAGACTCGTCCGGGCTAAAGAGGTGCGCACGGCGAGTATTTCGGGTTTGATCATGTTTTAACTAAAGAATGAGGTAATTACAAAAAATGATACTGGATAAGGTCCTGAAACATTTTTCAAACGATCTGGCAATCGATCTCGGAACTGCAAACACCCTTGTATACCTCAAAGGTCAGGGGATAGTGTCTAATGAACCGTCGGTTGTAGCAGTGCAGCACATTCCGGGACATAAAACAAGACTTATCGCTGTAGGCAGGCAGGCCAGAGAGATGGTAGGAAGAACTCCCGAGTCGATCAAAGCCATAAGACCTCTTCGCGACGGGGTTATCGCTGATTTCGAAGCGGCTCAGAGAATGATCGAGTACTTCATAAAGAAATCCAACGGCAACAGAAGAAGCTTTGTGCGCCCGAGAGTAGTAATATCGGTTCCCCTTGAGATTACCGAAGTAGAGAAAAGAGCCGTAAGAGAATCGGCTGAGGCGGCGGGGGCCCGGAAAGTGTATCTGATTGAAGAAACAATGTGCGCCGCCATAGGGTCTGGGATAGAAGTACATAGACCCTCGGGTAACATGGTGGTCGACATAGGAGGCGGTACCACTGGAATAGCTGTTATCTCGCTGTCCGGGATAGTTGTGAGCAAATCAATCAAAATCGGCGGAGACAAGATGGATGAAGCCATACAGCAGTGGCTGAAAAGAAATCACAACATAGTAATCGGATACAGGACGGCGGAAGAACTTAAGAAGAAGTTCTCTTCACAGCCGGAAATAAACAACGCCAGGAAGATGCAAATGAAAGTAACCGGAAGAAACAACATTTCCGGTGTTCCTTCAATGCTCACAATTGACGGCGAGGAAATCGGAGAAGCGGTAGAAGAAACCATAAACCAGATAGTCGACGCAATCATGCAAACTCTGGAGGGAACCCCGCCGGAACTCTCCGCGGATGTCTTTGAATCAGGAATAACTCTAGCTGGAGGCGGCTCGCTCCTAAAAGGACTGCGCAACCGGATAGAGCAAAAAACCGGCATACAGATAAAAAGGGCCGAGCACCCTCTTGATTGCGTCGTTATGGGCTCCGGAAAAGCTCTCGAAGATATAGATCTTCTAAACTCCGTCGCCATATAGACTGCAGAAAGTCTGCAATATCAGGCGGGTTTCATCGTGTCCCGACCCATGGAGTTGTCAGCACAGAAATCGGGTTTGATTTGCTTCCGGTCTTCTAATCAGTCACAAGGCCGGATTGTGACTTCACTTCGCCTTGAAACTTGAGTTCCTCTGTGCTAGAATAAACCCATAGTTTTTTTCTTCTTTGGTGTCTCGTAAGTTCTTGTAACGGTTGCCATTATAGTGCGGACAGCGATTTCTTCCGCCGGTTCTGAGAAGCAGGATTAAGCATTCCCGACCCAAAGGGAAACTTAATGAGAAAATTTTTCAGTAGGAATCAGCTTTTTCTATCCTTTATCCTTATAATTGTACTAATCCATCTGCTGCCCGTCGCTTTTGATCTGGCAAAAACGGAAAAAAGTTACACCACAAAATTGATGCTTAGCGTTAACTATGGTTCTGGAGCTTTGGCAAACAACGTAAAGGACAGAGTAAGATACTACTGGAACCATTATATTGACCTAGTCAATACAAGCGTTGAAAATTCCCACCTCAAGGTGCAGCTAGAGGAAATGGAAGCCCAAAAGGTGATGCTGACGGAAATAAGGCTTGAGAATGAAAGATTAAGAAGTCTTCTTAACTATAGAAAATCCTTTGAGGGAGAAGTGGTGGGAGCAAAGGTCATAGGAAGCAGTCCTTCGCTGGTGGGGCCTGGCTTCCTTATAATAGACAAAGGATCGTCTTCCGGGATAATTGAGGGATCTCCAGTACTTAACAACGTAATGGCTATAGGAAGTGTGCAGTCGGTAAGTGAAAAAACCTCCACGGTAATGCTAATGACGAATTTCTCAAGCGTAGCGGACGCAATTGTACAAAGGAGCCGCGCACGAGGCATAATTGCTGGAGCGGGAAATCACTACGTTATGAAGTACATCGAGCAAGAGGACGATATTATAGTCGGAGACAAAATCATATCATCTGGAAAGGACAATGTTTTCCCAAAAAATGTCGTCATAGGAACCGTAACAAAAATTGAATCGGATCGAGGACTTCAAAAGGCCATCATAAAACCGGTAATCGACGTAAGCAGAGTTGAAGAGGTGCTGATACATCTCAATTAGCTCTCTCCAACTGAATCCAGTTGGAATATGATGAGAATAAACTTCTCTTTTCTTTTCTACCTATTCTGCTCTTTTCTCTTCATCATTATCCAGACATCAGTAATCCCGACATCTTCTCTGGGCAGGTTCACCCCCGACCTCAATCTGATCTTAATAATCTGCCTGTCAATCAGAACCGAAATACCTTATCTGTTCACACTTGCCATGCTTAACGGGTTTTTAATGGACATTTTTTCGGCCGGAGCTCTGGGACTCCATACGGTCACGAGATTCGCCGTGTTTCTGTCCCTGCGAGTGAGCATGCAGAATCTTAATTACAGGCCCAGCCGCCCCGTTTTCCTAATTCTGGCACTTTTTATAGGAACCCTGCTCATGCACTTGCTGCTACTGATATTGCTTCTGCTTAGACTGGGCAGCGGACAGGTGGGATTCCTCATCAGTATTGAGCTAGCTTTTTATCAAGCTATCATTAATGCAGTAGTCGGCGTTCCGATAATAATGCTTCTGAGAAAACTGGATGGAATTCCAAAAACATAGATTCACAATAGCCTTCTCCCTAGTTGTGCTGTTTTTTGTTGTCTTCTCGGCAAGGTTGTTTTACCTCCAGATATACAAGGGCGGGGAATACAGAAATTTTTCAGAAAGAAATATCCTGAGGGCACTTGAACTTCCTGCGCCCAGAGGACGCGTTTTCGATAGAAACGGCGAAAAGATTCTCTATAACAAACCGTCTTTTAACATACGAATATTTCCGAGAGAAATAACAGATGCCGAGGAGCTCGCGGAAGAACTTGCGGAGATAATAAACGTTCCGGAGGAAGAACTTCGGAAAAAACTCAGGAGAATAGCAAACCTCAAAAATTTCTATCCCGTCACAATCGCCAAGGACATAAGCAGGGAAGAGCTTCTTCTGGTCGAAAAGAACAAGGAAAGACTAGAGGGCATATTTCTTGAAGTTGGGCACAAAAGGTTCTATCCGCATGGAGAGGCAGCCGCCGTGCTTCTGGGATACACGGGAATTGCCGACGCGGAAGACGTAAGAACCTACGGTCAGATCAATGCAGGGAACGAACTCGGAAAAATTGGTGTTGAAAAGGTCTTTGACAACGAACTCAGAGGAACAAACGGTCTTGAATACGTCATGGTAAACGCACACGGAAAAGTGATCTCAGACTCAGTTGCCGCACTACTGCCAACCCGCAAAAACAGGAAAATGGTTCAGGGAAAAGACATATATCTCACCATTGACGCACAACTGCAGAAAGTCGCCTATGATGCTCTAGGTGAAGAAAAAGGGGCCATAGTCGCAATGGACGTAAGAAGCGGAGAAATTCTGGCAATGGTAAGTCGTCCGTCTTATCGCCCCGAGCATATCTCGAAGGAACTCTCGCCTGGGCAAAAAAGAAAAATGAAAAAGAAGGAATCTTTTTCCCTTCTAAACCGCTCAACCCAAGGGACCTATCCGCCCGGGTCAGTACTCAAAATAATCACAGCCTTCGCGCTTCTAGAGGAAAAAACTGCCGATCCGGAGTCGTCCGTATACTGCCCGGGTTATTATTTTATAAACAAGAAACGTTTTAACTGCTGGCGCGAAGAAGGCCATGGACATATGAACCTCCACAAGGCGATTGTCGAATCATGCGACGTATACTTCTACAATCTTTCCCTGAAGCTTGGTGTTGACGGCCTTTACCCCTATCTGAAGAAATTCGGATTTGGAGAAAGAACTGGCATAGGGCTGCCTGAGAAACGGGGAGTGAGCCCATCCAAGACATGGAAAAGAAAACACTTTAAAGAACCTTGGTATCCGGGTGAAACTGCAATTCTGGCGATAGGTCAGGGATATGTTACCGCAACTCCTCTCCAGATAAGTGTTATGACTTCAGCAATAGCAAACGGAGGCATTGTAGTCAAACCAAAGATAAGAAAAACGGATGAAAAGAAACTGCCGCAGATAACCGGGCCGGGTCAGCTTCTTGACACAAAGTCAGTATCTTTTCTCAAAAAAGCACTTTACGGTGCAGTAAACGAACAGCGGGGTACCGGGATTTACGCAAAATCAAAGATCACGTCCGTCTCGGGTAAAACGGGCACGGCTCAGGTCGTCTCGGCGAAAGTCGAGTCGACAGAAAAACGGTTCCAAGATCACGCCTGGTTCACATCATACGCGCCGTCGGATTCCGCGGAGATATCCGTAACCGTTCTTGTTGAAAACGGGGGGAGCGGAAGCGTGGCTGCAGCTCCGATAGCAAAAAAAATCATTGAAACCTATTTCAGACTCAAGAAGGAACGAGGTGAAACTCGAATTGCCAAATTTGAGTAGATATTCCTGGCTGTTGCTGCTGACCGCCTTGCTTTGCTTGGCGGGACTCGTCAATCTCTACAGCGTCTCTCTGCCGACCGGCTTGGGTGCATTCAAGAAACAACTCGTATGGGTTCTCGCGGGAGTTCTGGCTTTGGAAGTTATTAGCAGCTTAAGACCCATTACGCTGAAGAAGCACTCATCTGCCTTCTACCTGTTTTTCCTTGTGCTGCTGGCGTTGCTTTTTGTATTCGGAAAAACGGTATCGGGGTCCAGAAGCTGGTTCCAGATAGGTCTGGTCTCCGTTCAACCCTCCGAATTTATTAAAATCGGGATAATAATGGTGCTTGCCAATTACTACGGAAACGAAGTGACCGCAAAGGAAAATTACAATTCGGTGGAACTTCTCAAGCCTATAGCTCTTCTGCTTGTTCCTACCGCGGCAGTAATTGCTCAGCCCGACATGGGAACTGCAATCACTATTCTTCTTATTGGTTCAAGTATCATTCTGCTTATGGGAATCAGCAGAAAAGCTCTGTTTAGAATAATTATCATAGCACTGATATCCATAGTGCCGGCCTGGCATCTTCTGATCAAGGACTACCAGAAGGAGAGGATATATTCTTTCATGGACATCTCCTCTGATCCTTTTGGTATAAGCTACAACTCGATTCAGTCCCAGATTGCCATAGGTTCCGGCATGGGTTTCGGAAAAGGCTTTTCTCTGGGTTCGCAGTCCAACTTGAATTTTATTCCCGCACACCATACGGATTTTGCATTTTCGGTGATTTCCGAGGAGTGGGGATTCCGGGGTTCGGTGTTTGTCCTTCTTCTGTATTTCTCGATAATTCTTCTTATCCTCAATACCGCGACATCCCTAGAAGATCGCTTCTCAGTGATCGCATGTTTTGGAATCGCGGCCATGCTCTTCTGGCACGCAGTGATAAATATCGCTATGGTAACGGGACTTATGCCGATTATCGGCACTCCTCTTTTCTTCATCAGTTACGGCGGTTCTTCAACCTTTACGGCCTTTATCGGAATCGGTATAGTTCGCTGCCTGGGGAAAAAATAAACAGAGTCCGAAAACCCGAATAAGCGTAAAAAGAAGGCATTTGCGTAGTTGAGTATAGGCATACGGAGCAAGGGTTTTGAGAAGAGGCAAAAAAGACTTTACCCCGCAATTTCGATAAGAACCCCCGAAAAGCGCCTGATTCCCGCCAGAAACCGTAAATTCCACCTCAGGACCAGACTGCTTGAGATGAATGCGAGCGGGGGGGGGCAAACACACAACTAACTTGCTGATATCACTTGATTTAATTTCACCATGGGTTAGAATTTAAGTTGATGACAAAGACTCTCCCAAAAGAGGAAAAAACCCACGGCGACGCAAAATTATCTACCCTTTTCCCGGGACGAAGTCGATAAGCTCTCCGACTTCAGACGTCTTCGGCTTGTTATAGACTCTCTGCCCTACACAGACATCATCAAGGCCCTTGAACGGATGAGGGCTAACGGCCGCAACGAATACCCGGTGGCGGCTATGTGGAGAGCCTTGATAGCGGGCATAGTCTTCCAGCACCCGTCCATAGAATCCCTGATACGGGAACTTAACCGAAACTCCCCCCTGCTTTCTGTGTATGGACAACAACGAACTCTGGAGACAGGAGAAGCAGGGACAAAGCTTATGTTGAGGGGCGGAAGATAATGAGACCTCTTGTGAGCGTACACGACAACATCTTCGGGTTCGAGAGACATTAACATCAGGGGCAGGGCGAAGATGGGGGCCCGTGCGGGTATGGCGTTTGTGGTGATGATGGTGCTTGCGGCGGGTCACATAAAGGCGGGGAGGCCCGAGTATATGAGATCGCTTGTGTCAGGGCGCTGGGCCGATACCGGGTAGCGTTTCCCTGCTTGTCCACAAAACAGTTTAAGCAGTGATTGATCTTGAAGGGACTGTTGCGTGCGCGGTTGGCCGGGACTGGTGATTGCGGGGGAAAGTCGGCGGCACGTTCCGTCTTAATCGGGCAACGCGGCTGTCAGGTTGCCGGAACGCGGACCGGCATCGCATAGTTCCGGAAACCGCAACCCAGAAAATCGTTACAGCCCAAACCCAACAAAAAGAGTGGATTCTTGACAGAGAATTAACATCAGATAGAATCTACGCCTACTTGAGACGAGAGAAGAGAAAAAACTTTTTAATATCTTAAGCCCTGAAACGTTTTTCATTAAAAAAACAGCCAAAAAACGGCTCCTTTCATGTGGAGGTTCTTAATTTTTTTCAGTGTTATGTATATCTCAAGCATGGTTCCGGCTCTCTTCACATCAGACGTTAAGGCACTTTCTAATGTAAACGACGTAAAAGAAATACGGTTTGACGAGAAACTTGCATCTTCAATAGATCTTGACACGGAATTTCGCGGAGAAAACGGAGAAGCGGTAAATGTTTCCTCTTTTTTTGGGCAGGAAAAACCGGTGGTTCTGAGTTTCGCCTACTTCACATGCCCTAGGCTCTGCCTTCTTGGGACGGACGGAGTTCTGGAAGTCATAAACCAGATGGATGCTTTCAGGCTGGGGAAGGATTACACCGTGGTGACTGTAAGCTTTGACCCGGAGGAGCCTCTTGATGTTATCGGCGAGAAATCCGCAAGATACAAAAAAGCGCTTGCGGGCGGGCCTGAAGAGGCCAGAAACTGGCATTTTCTAACGGCAACTGCGGAAAACATATTGAAGCTTACCGATTCGGTGGGATTCCGCTTTAAAAAAGATGGTGAAGAGTTCGCTCATCCTTCGGGAATAGTCATACTCACGCCGGATGGGACAATCTCACGATACCTTTATGGAGTTCAGTATGATCCCCGCAACTTCAAATTATCTCTAATAGAGGCTTCCGAGGGAAAGATAGGTTCCTCGGAACTGCTTAATAAAGTTCTTATGTTCTGTTATCAGTTTGACCCTGTGGGCAAAAGGTATGCGCTTGCCGCTCTTAACGTCGTCAAGGCAGGAGGAATAGTAACACTTACGGTTCTCGTAGCGTTTCTCTGCCTGATGTGGAGAAGAGAAAGAAAAACCCATTAATTACTGCGGAGGTTGTAAATCATAAATGTCCACGTGGATACCGGAATCAGCTTCAAATCTCGCAGCAAGCGTTGATAACATAACCCTCTTCGTAACAATCGTATCAGTATTTTTCTTCATCCTGATTTCGGCCGTACTCGTAGGCTTCTCAATCAAGTACAGGCGGAAAAGCGAGGATCAGGAAACCGCCTACATAACTCACAACCAGGTCATCGAAACCATCTGGACCATAATCCCGACCATACTGCTTATGGTCATCTTCGCGTGGGGATGGATAGCCTTCAAGGAACTTCGCAATCCACCTCCAGAAGCAATCGAAGTTAACGTCGTGGCAAAACAGTGGCTTTGGGAATTCGAGTATTTCACCGGGAAGAAATCGCTGAATGAACTTTTCGTGCAGCAGAACAAGCCCGTAAGGCTCATAATGAGGTCAGATGACGTTATTCACAGCTTCTTCGTTCCGCAGTTCCGGGTGAAACAGGATATTCTCCCAGGCAGCTATCGACAGATCTGGTTCACCCCGACCAAGGTCGGAACTTTTGATCTTCTGTGCGCGGAATACTGCGGTTCCGGGCACTCGCAAATGCTTGCGAAAGTGAACGTCCTGAGTCCAGAGGCATTCGCAAGATGGGAAAAAGGAGACGAACTTGAAGACGGAGCCGCCCTGGCCGCAATAAGCGTATCCCCGGCGGAGAGAGGAAAAGACCTGCATTCCCAGAGGGGGTGCGTTGCGTGCCACAGCCTAGACGGCACGGAAGTAATAGGGCCGACTTTCAAGAATCTTTACGGGAAGACGGAGATTCTTGCAGACGGTTCCTCGGTCCTTGTGGACGAAAACTACCTCAGAGAATCAATTTACGAACCCCAGGCAAAAATGGTAAAGGGCTACCCCCCGACTATGCCCTCGTTCAAAGGTATACTGTCTGAGGAAGAAGTAACCGCTCTTATCGAGTATATAAAAACGTTGAAGTAGCAATACCAAGGAGAAAAAGATGGCAAACGGAGTCATGACGCAAACCCAGCACATACCGTATTTAGCCCAGAAAGGTTTAAAGTCGTGGATTTTGACAACGGATCACAAACGCATAGGGATTCTTTATCTCGTTACGATCTCGTTTTTCTTCTTGCTCGCCGGCCTAGCGGCTCTGGGAATGAGATACGAGCTTATGACCCCCGAGCTCGACTTCTTCAGAACCACAAAGGAGTACAATGTGGCGTTCACGCTTCATGGTTCCCTGATGGTTTTTTTCTTCATCGTCCCGGGAATCGCGGCGAGTTTCGGCAATTTCCTGATACCGCTTATGATCGGGGCAAGGGACGTGGCGTTCCCCAGAATCAACCTGCTGAGTTTCTGGATATATCTTATCGGAACGGCAATACTGCTCTCAGCGCTCGCGCAGCCGGCTGACACGGGCTGGACGTTCTACACTCCCTACAGCATCCAGACGGGCACAAAGGTAATAATGATAACCTTGGGAGTCTTCGTGCTGGGATTCTCATCGATTCTCACCGGAATGAACTTCATAGTGACCATACACAAGCTCAGGGCACCTGGGATGACGTGGTCAAGACTGCCGCTTTTCATATGGGCATCCTACGCGACCGCGATACTGCAGTTGCTCGCGACGCCGGTCGTGGGAATCACGCTTCTTCTGCTTATAGCGGAAAGAGCGTTTGACATAGGCTTTTTTGATCCGGCCAAGGGAGGGGACCCCATACTCTTCCAGAACTTCTTCTGGTTCTACTCTCATCCCGCCGTCTACATAATGGTCATTCCCGCCTTCGGGATTATCTCCGAGATAATCCCCGTCTTCGCAAGAAAACCCATCTTCGGATACAAGGCTATCGCGTATTCAAGCTTCGCGATAGCCATAATAAGCTTCTTCGTCTGGCTGCACCATATGTTCGTAAGCGGCATATCGGAAACGGCAGCGGCAATATTCTCATTTCTGACCATGCTTGTCGCCATCCCGACGGCCGTAAAGGTGTTTAACTGGACCGCGACTCTTTACAAGGGATCAATAGACTTTCACTCATCCATGCTATATGCGCTGTCATTCATAGTGCTTTTCACGATCGGAGGGCTGACCGGGGTTTATCTGGGAGCTCTAGCCGTCGACGTGCATCTGCACGACACGTATTTCATAGTAGCTCACATGCACTACGTGATGATAGGAGGAACCGTGATGGGATTTTTTGGAGCCCTTCACTTCTGGTATCAGAAATGGTTCGGAAAGGTATTCAATGAACTGGTCGCAAAAGCCGCTTGGTTCCTAGTTTTCGTAGGATTCAACGTAACGTTTTTCCCGCAGTTTTTCATGGGCTTCCAAGGAATGCCCAGAAGGTACGCGACCTATCCGGAAGAATACATATCTTATCATGCCGTTTCTACCTACGGATCATGGATACTCGGGCTCGGGATTTTAATAATGACCGTGAACCTGCTTATACCGGTTTGGAAAAAAGGGCGGCCTGAATCGTCAAATCCCTACGGCTCTCTATCCCTTGAATGGCAGGTTCCTTCACCGCCACCACATGAGAATTTTGACGAAATACCGACTGTAACTGACTGGACCTACTCTTACGGGAAAAAATAGATCGGAGGCTAACGCAAAAAATGAGCAGTACAGTAGAACACGCCGAAAGCCACGCACACGGACACGGGCTCGGAGAAACCGTAACTCACAATGCGGCTAAATTCGGGATGTGGCTTTTCCTCGGAACGGAAATCCTTCTTTTCGGGGGACTGTTCGCGGCGTATGCGCTTTTCAGGGCCAAGTACCCGGATCTTTTCTTCGAATCGCACAAGAAACTGGACGTGACTCTGGGCACCATAAACACCATAGTGCTCATATTCAGCAGTTTCACAATGGCTCTGGCGGTGTCGGCCTCGCAGAAAAGAAACAGGAAATGGTTGATGATACTGCTTGCCGTAACCTTCTTATGCGGAGCGGCTTTCGGGGTAAACAAGTATTTTGAGTACAATGCCAAGTTCCACCATAACATATTTCCCGATACGGACATATTCTTCGCCCTTTACTTTATGATGACCGGACTTCACATGCTTCACGTGTTCATTGGAATGGGCATAATCTTGGCCCTGATAATAATGGCTAAGCAGGGAAGGTTCGAACAAGGAAACAGATACACCCCAGTTGAAGTCGGAGGACTTTACTGGCATCTGGTTGACCTGATCTGGATATATCTGTTCCCGCTATTGTATCTAATCGGGTAAACGGAGAAAGAAAATGAGCACACACGACCACACTGAGGAACATCACACAGGTTTTCGGGTATATGCCGCTGTATGTCTTGCACTGTTCGTCCTAACGGGAGTTACAGTTTACGTAGCGAAGTTTGATTTCGGCGACTTCAATATCGTTGTTGCCATGCTAGTAGCGTCGATAAAAGCATCGATCGTCGCTCTTTATTTCATGCATCTTAAGTTTGAAGACAAGCTCACGTGGATATATGCGCTATATCCTCTCTTCCTGCTTTTCCTTCTCATCGGTTTCACCATAATGGAAACTTTCACGAGAGTGCCGGTAATAAAGTAGTCATACAAAAACAGGCATGCTTGCAAAAATTGCCCTAGGGCTTCTGTTCATACTTCTAATATGGGGAAACGCGGTATCGGGACTTAAGGCCGGACTCGCCTGTCCCGACTGGCCGCTTTGCTACGGGGAGGTAATCCCGCCTTTCAGGTGGGATATATACGTCGAATTCTCCCACCGCGTAATAGGCGGCATAACGTCCATAGTTCTTTTCATCCTCTGTTACAGAAGATTCCGTACGTACAGAGAAAACTACAGGATACTTCCGCTGCTCGTAATCGTACTTCTTCTGTTTCAGATTGTGCTTGGAGGAATAGTGGTTCTTGCCAAGCTTCCCGTTAACCTGACCACTATTCATTTCACAAACGCCATCATAATCTTTTCAATTACCCTTTATATGGTGTATTTCGATGGCGTCATTAGAAAACCGGATTTCCGTTTCTCAGGTCCAGCCGGACTTTTTTTCGCGCTTTTTCTTCTTGTCTTCATCCAGGCTTCCCTGGGAGCCTACGTAAGGCACCTTGGAGCGGGGCTTGCGTGCCCTGATTTTCCCACGTGTCTAGGCTACTGGATTCCGCCCGAGCTTTCGGGCAAGGTGCTGGCGCACTTTACGCACAGAGCGGTCGCTTACCTGCTCACGTTGGTGTTTATCTTCGTGCTAATTCTCTCCAGTAAATCCGAAAGACTAAAGAGAGCCCGGAAAAACATGTCTTGGGCAGTTATCCTGATTTTCCTTCAGATCGGACTTGGAATTGTAGTCGTAACCTCAAAGCTACTCTTCTACGTCACCGCCGTTCATCTCGCAATCGGTCTTCTGATACTTTCCCTCTGCCTTCTCACCTGGTTCGGGTATATAAGTAAAGACACCGTCGCGGAAAGAACTTTTTAGCAATGAGCGAAACGCAGAAAAAATCCGTGGGGAACATGGCGGTTTCCGCCGTTATCCTCTCCAAGCCCGGAATAATAATGAGCGTGGCGTTTACGGGCCTTGCGGGAATGGTTGTGGGCAACCGGGCCTTCCCCTCCCTGCAGACAGTTTTTCTATGCGTCCTCTCCCTTCTTCTCAGCGCGGGCGGAGCGGCAATTCTGAATAACCTGCTCGACAAGAAAATCGACAGGCAGATGACCCGCCTCAACAAAAGGGTGGAGGCCCTGAGAGTCCTTGGAGACCGAAACGCATGGGTAATCTCGATACTCATGATGGCCGTGGCTCTCTTCATCTCGCTTTCTTACTTCAATTATGTAAACGCAGCACTTATTCTCCTCGCAATTCTAAGCTACACCCTCATTTACACCCTTTTCCTTAAAAGAACTTCCCCTTTCGGTACCGTGCTCGGGGGAGTACCGGGCGCCCTTCCCGTGCTTATAGGCTACACCGCTATAAAACCCGTCCTGCAGCTCGACGCAATGATAGTATTCATATTCATGATGCTCTGGCAGCCTCCCCACTTCTGGGTGCTCGCCCAGAAATATAAAAAGGACTATGAAAAAGCCGGAATAAACGTTCTTCCCGTAGCCTTGGGCACAAAGTACACCAACATGCTGATACTCATATACTCCCTCTCCCTGATACCCCTGACTTTCATCCTCTGGCTCACGGGAACAAACACCGTCTATTTCGCGGCTTTCGCCGCGGTAGCCGGAATATACTTTAACTACCTGGTGCTAAAAAGTGTTTTCGCCAACCGTGGCTACGGAAAAGCCTTCTCGGCTTCAATCATCTACATGCTTCTCATAATGCTCGGCATAGTGGTTGACATACTGGTTAAGTCGCTTTCCCCCGTGGAAAGGGTTATCGGGAGTCTTATGTAGCAACCGAGGGCAGAAGCTCTTTTAGCTCCTCAAGGGGTCGTGAGAGGGTAAGAATCGCCTTTTTCCAGAAATCTTTGTTCGTTATATCATCCCCGACTGACCTTTTCACCGCCCCTTCCGCATCGTCCGAACCGGTGAGAGCGAGAAACTCTTCGTAAACCGGAATAAATTCCTCCCCATGCTGCCTGAATTTCTCGAAAAGTGCCCTGCTCAGCAGGTAACCGAAAGTGTAGGGGAAGTTATAGAAACTGACGCCCGTTATGTAAAAATGAAGCTTTGAAGCCCAGAAAAACGGGTCGCATTCCAAAAGCACGTCTCCGAAAATCTCCTTCTGGGTCTCGGCCATGAGTTCCTTTAGCTCGCTCACGGTCAGTTCCCCTTCGGCACGCCGTTCGTAGAGTTTTCTTTCGAACTCATACCTGACGGGAATGTCCAGAAGATATATGGCCCCGTGGTTTACTTCCGCATCCCTCACAAGGATTTTGTCCTCGACGCTCGTTGAGGGGTCTCGCAGCAGCCCCTCGGCAAGCAGCATTTCTCCGAAAGTTGAAGCGGTTTCGGCAAGCGTCATGGGGTAGAACTGTGCATAGGGACGAAGTTCCCTCATCACGTGAGAATGAAATGCATGGCCCGCCTCGTGAGCAAGAGTGAGTATGTCGCCTACCCCGCCGTTATAAGTCATGAATATCCTTGACTCCCCGGTGAGAAGAGAACCAGTGCAGAATCCCCCGGGTCTTTTTCCTTCCCTTATTTCCCAGTCTATCCACTCACTTCGGCACATGTGGTCAAAAAACCCGCCGAGGCGCCCGTAGGCAGCCGAGAAGGAATCGGAAACCATGGACTTCGCACCGCTCCAGTCAACCCCGCCGGTTTTGCCAAGATTCATCGGGGCCCCCAGATCGTACCACGATATCCCGTCGAGCCCCAGCGTCTCGGCTTTGAGCCTGAGGATGTTCCTTGGAAGTTCGACCGTCTCCCGTATTGCCTCCATCATGGAATCCAGAGTCTGTCTCGATATCGCCGAGTCAAAGAGCGCTACGTCGAGGAAATGGTCGATTTCCCTGTGCCTGTAGAGCGTGTGCCTAGTTCCCGATATGGCGTTTATGGCACCGGCAGCCACATCTTCAAAATCCCCCCAGGCCTCGTTGCCCCCGGAAAAAGCGGCTTTTCTTATCTCTCTGTCGGGACTTTCCATAAGCGATCTTCTCTGGGACATGGGAAGCCTTTTCTTTGTCCCGTCGGGATAAACCATCTCAAACGTCATCTTGGAAGATACGGTATCGTAGATCCGCCCCCAGGCGCTTATCCCGTCGACTCCGAGCTCCGAGGCCAGAATTTCCTTCGGAGCGGACATGATGAACCGGGAATTTCGCCAAACGCGCCTCACGTAATAGGAAGCCGACTCGATATCCGGGAAAGAGACGAGCTCGGAAAGAAGATCTTCGTCGGCACCCCGAAGCGCTCTTTGCAACTGGACCTCAAGCTTCTCGAGATCCGAACCGAGAAGGGAAATCGCCGCTTCCTCGCGCAGATAATCCTCCCTGTTGGAATCCGAAGCGCTAAGACATCCCACGTAGGAACGTATATGGGAATATTGGCTTATCAGCCTCTCCGTTTCCAGAAAGACATCCTTCCAGAACGCAAGGTTTTCTCCGCAAAGAGATTCAGAAGCGGAGGCCTTCTCGTCAAGACTCTTTATGCCTCCGGAGAGATTCTCTTTGAACTCTTTATATTCAACTCCCTGAAATTCGGGGAAATAAGAAGTAAGGTCCCAGTTCATATCGGTATTTAGCACTAAGTCAACGGATAGTATAATCGCTCCTTAAGAGCAGAAATAATACAACAGAATTTCCTAATTGGAATAAGTCTGTTTCCACCTGAGGGTATTTCTGGATCCGCCTATGTTTTAAAAGCTACTTTTGCCAAATTGAAAAGATGACTCTGCCAAAAGTCCACCCCTCATAATTCCCTGTCATTATTGCATATTTCCCGAGAAATTAGACTGACCGCAGCTAAAAATGCGGGTAGCGAAAGTATAGCGAAAATAGCGATTTTATAGCGCTGAAAAAATGAAATTGCCCAGGAATCAGAGGAAAAAATTGGAAAAAATATAACAATTAAAGGAGATTACGCGAAAATAACACGACCGCTACTAAATCGCTACTTTTGTTTTAAAGGGACATCTTAAAGGGACAGCTTCTGCCTAAAGGGACAACCAATAAAAGTAAGTGATATGAGCTAGTTAAAAAGGGACACTCTCGGCTCCGAAAGGTTTTAAAGGGACATTTCAACGCGATCTCGGAAATTAAGCCGGCTACTTAATTTTAAGGATTATCAGGATTATATGCAACCTTGTCAGGTGACTGGAAACCTGCGTTGCATAAACTTCTTAATTCTTTTTCGATTACCTTTATTCGTCCCAAGAACAAACCCGCACTCAAATAGTTGCATTACCAAATTAGAATGATTGATACGGAAATGACGTTGTCTCGCATACCATTTCCCAAAATCTGTATATAGAGTTTTTATTGGATCCGGTTCAGGAGAAATTCTCTTGAAGTAGATACGCAATTCCCTACCGTACTTGTTTGCTCCTGCGGGAAATACATAATACGGTCCCTTTTTGCTGCTGCGTGGCAACGGGTAACCTTTCGTTGCAGCCTTGTATTCAGCCTCAAATCTTTCTCTGTGCCCGTGCGGTAATTCCGCATGGATTTCAGTTTCAATTTCCTTCCTCATCAGATAGGTTGCTATTTTATATAGGTCACTATCACTCACCTTAGGTCTTCTTGCCATATCTCATACCTTCCTTTTTTCTTTTCTAAAGACGAGCAGATACTCATGCACTTTATTGATGATGAATTTATGGGGGTATCCAAGTGGTCGCATTGAATTATATTCGGCCTGGCGGTCCCAAACTATGATGTCTTCATAAGTGAAATGCCCAGCTCGCATAACAGCATTTGAAGCGTCTTGATGAAGTGGATAGAAGTCTGGCCCCTTACGGATATCCATAATGTTGATAATGAAGTATCCCTGTGGCCTCAGCACTATACCAACTTGTTTTGCAATACTCTCCAGTGCGACAAGAAACTCGTTATAGCTTGCAAGATTGCCAAGATCCTCTCCATTAGTGGAGTACGGATTTGCTTGTTTCCTGTCGGCGCTTCGACGACGATTTAAAATGTCCCAATAAGGAGGTGACGTTACGCAGATCTCAATCGAGCCAGGTTCAAGGATCTTCTCCATTGTGCGAGCATCACGCACTTCATATTTCCATTCCTTATTAGCTTCAAAGAGAGATAGTCGTTGCTCAAAAATCTTGCGATAATCCGGGTTTATATCGAAGCCAATTACCGACATGCCGGCCCGGAGTCCAGCCAGCAAACCTGAACCGGATCCCGCCATCGGATCAAGGAAAAGACCATTAGGATTAGCTACGTAGCAGTCTATGAGTTGGGATATCAGTTCAACAGGAAATGGTGCCGGATGGCCGATTGCATCACGATCTTTTGTGAAACCACGCCAAATACTGAAAGAATTTTTGAGCCAGTCTGACCCATTTAGCAAATTGGCACGATGAACACTCATGCACACTCTACCTCATTTCCCCAAGCGTCGAACCCTGAATGTCTTCGCCTTGCAAAGACATCCAGCCTCGGTTCCGGGAAATAACGCCGTACATTCTCGTAATGATAACTCGGTTTTTCACTATGCTTTCGAGTAGAAGCAGAGAAGGCTGTTTTCATCTTCCCGAGCGATTCCTTAGAGAAGCTACATTTCCCCCGGTATCCAAACAGACAATGCTCCGTCGTAATCTGATAGGGACCGAAAGGACACGGACCAGTGGACTTGTCCCACGTGATCATCGTGTAGAACTGAAAACCCCAGTGGTCCATCAGTTCAAAAGCCTGAACAAGAATCGGTTTCCCACTGGAACGTGAACGACTGTTCGTCGCCCATATCCAAAGAAAGGCATCGGGTGTCGCCCACTCATCAACCGGGAGCGAGGCTATCTCCGCATAGGTCATTGTCGGATAATCCAACTCAGTGCCCTGGTTTGGGCGAGCGTCGCGTCTTCCGGTCTTGCCCTGATCCCACGGCGGGTCAATGATAACACATTTATACTGACCAGATTTTGGGGGTTCTAAGATCGGTGCCTCTGCATATATAACCTGGCCCATAGGATTAACTTGCAAAGTCCTGCACAACGAAATTCCATCTATATGTAGTTATTATTATTGTACACATAATTCCCGTAATTTTTCAAGAAATAATGGTAAGTTTCTGGCCTACCATGTTCACTCCTTAAATCCAAGGTCTTGTTGTTTCTTAGGAAGTTCTACTCCGTAAACCTTCACAATTTTATATGATGGCCTACCGACAATTTCACCATCTTCATTTTTTATGTAAGTTTCTTCTAGTTCCACCTTCAGCGAACTTCCTGGAGGGGCGGATTCAAGCCCTGTCTGAAATTTCTCCAACCACTCCTTATCATCAAGAGCTACTTCTATAGCCTGTTTATATACTACTGTCCACATTGAACTCCCCTCGTATGCGGCCTTACGAATGCGAACAGTTGTTTGTATTCTTGAGATGTGAACGTTTTGTGGAATTACTTCAGGAAGATCAGAACCATCAACATTTGGAACATCCTCAGGTGTAAAAGAAATAGAAACGTCTTCTCCTTCGTAAAATTCCACACTATCATATCCCTCTTGACGCAGTGGTTCTAAAAATTTTACAGCCTTATTGCGAGTGGCGGTATTGCTATAGATATTATAGACAGGATTCACTATAACTACTGGCTCAACGTTTTCTGTGATGGTAATCTTTGTCCTGCTTCGCCCATCATCACCCTTAATTTCTTCGATAGATTGTGGTTGTGTGCCTCTAAGTCGCTTAATAAGTTGAAATAACCCTATGCCTCCTCCGCCCCCTCCTAGAATTATTCCTACCCATTCACCGAGCTCCTTTGCAGTTACAATATTGTCATCTATAAGAAGGTTTTTTGCCTGATTCCAGATGGTTTGGGCGAGTTCAATATTTAGTTCAAAGCATTTCTGGTCTAGGTCGGCGTTGATAAGGACTTTAACACCAGCTTTATCCCCATTTGCATAAGTATTCACGTCCCGTATAAGACTACTCAGAGCCAACAAGGATGGTGCTAGATATGCAACATCCATCGATTTATCTTCTAACGCAGGCCCATTGAATTTAATTCGAGTACGTACTTTTGTATCCATTTCCGAAGCCTATTATAGCATAAAGAAGTTATGGAGAAGTTGGTTCTTTGTACTTCAGTCTCTTACCGAGCATCGCCTGAAACTATTCCTGCTTGTTTTGTCCCGGCTAAACCTTATTGTAGATCCACCGCACGCGGCCGACGATAAATCCATCTTCAAGGTGGTCCCGGTGCACGAACTCATCCTCGATTGTCGGATTGTCGGCAACGATAAGGCAGCCGTCTATCTTAAACCGCAGTCTTTTGACCGTCAGCCCCAGATGTTGGAAGCGGAGCAGGAATATGCCGTTGTCAACGGGCTCGCGGTCGTTGAAATCTATCCCGACCAAGGCTCCATCGGAAATTGTCGGATACATACTATCTCCCTTGCAGCGAATCGCGGTCCTAGTTTCCCGGCCCACATTAATTACGAGGTCCTTGGCCAACTCCACCACTTCGATCGGTTCACGGTTCTGTAGGTCGTAGAGATCGCCGAGCCCGGCCAGCGTCAGAACCTCAACCTCGACAACATCTCTTTCTTCGTTCTGTAAGTTAATTTTTGGGGTAGTAAGATCGGCCTCTGTAAACCAACTAGGATGAACATTGTACACCTGACAAATTAACTCAATTGATTTGTCCCTAGGCGCAGTTTTTCCTTTTTCCCAGTTTAAAATTGTCTCGCTGGATTTGCCAAGGTTTTCCGCAAAGCCTTCTTGGCTTAGACCAAGGTAATGTCTCAGGGCCTTAATTTTTCGACCCAACAGGTTGATATTCGAGTCCAAACCAAGCTCCTGGATTTAAAAGTTAGAGTTTCCACTTGCCAATACTCTAATTTAGAGATAAACTCTAACTTACGATAGGGAAATAGAGAATATGGAGAAAAAAGTTTGGATAGCCGTTAACGTTCTGGCCATATGGCTGCTCTCGCTCGTCATAGCAATCCAGTGCGCGATTCGCGAGACGCACCTGCGTCACTCCACAGAATGGCATACATGCGCTGAAGAGGACTCCTCCATATCCAAGTTCCCGTCCACCTTAAATCCTAACACACCCTTAAAAGCTTTTGAAGGTGATTTTAAAAGGGGGTTAACGGCTCCTTGAAAAACGACCTCCTCTCTCTCTCAGAATTGGCGGGGCTGTGGGGTGAGCGGTACGAAGCGTTGAAAAAGAGAGCCCAGAGAGGAACCTTTCGCAAGATCGCGATTCTTACCAAGGAACAAGCCCTGGAACTAGGCTTGCAGTGGCGGGGCAACGGAAGGCGGAATCAGAGAGGTCGTCCATACATCAGCATTCACGACCCGGCGATTCCCGACCATGTCAGAAAAAAACACTATCAGAAAATCACACGTGGGTCTTCCGGTGACCCGCCGTCTTTGTCCGGGGCTGTGGAAGCTTCTCCGCCCGCCCGGGCGGAAGGAAACACCCAGATACTCCATATCTCGACCCCCTTGGAAGATTCCCGCCCCGGCCAGGACGTTACAGAATCAGCTCCGGCAGTCGGTCACGTTACTCAACCTATTCCTCCTCGAATAAAAGAGCCCCGGCTGCCGGAGCCAGAAAACCCAGTGATCCCAAGTGGATCCTCCTTAAAATCCCGGGGAGAGGAAGAGGGGCTTCTCCCCGGGACATCCTTTGACATGATGGCATACCGCGAACTCCCGGACCACGCACGCAAGCAGGTGGACAAGTACCTCCCCTTGGTAAAAAAGACCGAGGGGATGAGCCGCGCGGAGACGGAAAAAGCCCTCTTGCACTGGAACTCGGAGAACCCGGAGCTCGCGATGAGCGCCCGGAGCCTGAGGCTCGCAAAAAAGCGTTACAGGGAAAGAGGCATTGCAGGCCTCGCATCCCGCAGGGGCGGCAACTCTGGCCGCACGGTAGTCCGTGACGAGTGGCTTGATTATTTCCAGTCGCTCTACCTGAAGGAAGGAGCTCCGTCGGCGTATTCGTGCTGGCTGATGACCCGCGGCAAATTCTCCGAGGAGAGAAACTTCCCGGTCTACCAGACGTTCATTTATCAGTTGCGCCGCCGCGTACCGGCGGACGCGGTCTACATGGCCCGCCACGGCGAGGCCGCCTGGAACAGAAAATATGGGATGTACATTGAGAGAGATTATTCAAATATCCTGTGCGGGGAGGTCTGGGTAAGCGATCATGCGCAGATAGATGTTGCCGTCGCCGATGCGGACGGCAAGCCCTTTTTTCCTTGGGTGACCGCTTGGCGGGACATCAAGAGCGGAAAGTGGCTCGGGTGGCTGCTTCACCGCGAGCCCCCGAACTCGGATCATGTCTTTCAGAGTTTCTACTACGCGTGCCGAGACTTCGGGCTTCCGCGCCACATATACATCGACAACGGCAAGGACTACCGGGCAAAGGACTTCGCAGGCGGTCGGACCAACTCCGGGAAGCTCGTGGTGAACGAGGCCTCGGCAAGGTCTATATGCGCGGTCCTGCGAATCGATGTCCATTTCGCGCTGCCCTACAATGCCCAGGCTAAAAACATAGAGCGCGATTTTCTGAAGATAAAAGAAAGCTTTTCAAAACATGTCCCGGGTTACCGGGGCGGACACACCAAGGAGCGCCCGGAGGCGCTTGCCGGCGAGATCCGTCGGGGGAAGATCCTTGAATCCGGGGAGTTCGCAACGCTTCTCTCCGTACATGTTTTCCATAACCTCAACCGGGCGCCCTCCCAGGGAAAAACCCTGAGAGGCCTCTGCCCTGACGAGCTCTACGAGCGCGAGGCGCAAAACGGGTTCGTGGAACCGGAGGCCCTTAGCATCCTGTGCATGCGGATCTCCGGTTCCCGCTCTATCGGGCGAAACGGCGTTAAGGATTCAAGAAGCAAACTCACTTATTTCGCGGAGTGGATGTTGGGGAGCAAGGGCCGAAAGGTTTACCTCCGCCGCGATCCCTCAGACATGGAGACCGCATGGGTGTTCGACGCCGCAAGTGATGAGTACCTGGGCAGGGGCTACAGGGTTGAGGGTATCCCCGCGATTGTGATCGGGGAAGAGCAGAGGGCGGAGCTTGCTGCCGCGATGGCGGACAAGAGGACCGCCAGGCGGATTGCGAAGGCCTACGCGAGCGATGTGCGCGAGATCCCGCCGCTTGAGAAGGTTGCCAACATGGCAGTTGGAAACGCGTTGCTTTCGGGCTACGAACCGCCTTCGACCGGCGTGAGAAGGAGTGCGGATGTGAAGAAATACCCTATGACCGACGCCGTTATCGAGAAGGAGCGGCTGTTGGCTATGGACGGCAAAGCGGATTACTCGGCGGTCGCTCCACCGCGGCGGGAGAAGCCGCACAGGATCTACCAGTCCGCGGCCGACAGAGAAAGAGAAGAAGCAGAAAAAAAACTCTTAGAGGAGGAAAGAAAAAATGGATGTACGTGAGGAAATAAAGAAAATCGTCGAGGCCGAAGATGTTATTTCGATCTCGGGCATAGCCCGCTCCTGCGGGTTGAGCATCTCGGCGGTCAGCTCGTATCTCAGTGGAAACTACCAGGGGCGAAACGACAGGGTTGAGGAGGCTCTCAAAGGGTTTCTCAATCGACATAGAGAGAGGGAAAAAACCCGGGTCGATCTCGAGTACGTGGACACGAGCATCGCAAAGAAGATTCACGAGGTCGCCGACATGGTGCATACCGACTGCGAGGTAGGCGTTATCGCGGGGGATGCGGGGCTTGGCAAAACCTTCTCGCTGCGTCGTTATGCGGAGATGAACCCGGACGTGATCTTCATTGAGGTGGATTGCGGGTATAGCACCTACTGGCTGGCCAGACAGATCTGCCGAGAGTTGGGGCTTGCCCAGCACGGCCGGGTCAGCTCAATGACCTCGGAGATAATGGATGTGCTTCGGGGATCGAAGAGACTGCTGATCGTTGACGAGGCCGAGTATCTGCCCCGCACCGCGCTTGAGCTCCTGCGGAGAATTCACGATAAGGCGGAGATCGGACTGTTGCTCGCCGGCCTTCCCAGACTGATTCACAACCTGAGAGGCAGCCACGGTCAGTATGCGCAGCTCTACAGCCGAGTGGGTATATATGTCCGCCTCGAGAAGCTAAGCGCCGCCGACACAAAGGCACTAGTTGAGTCTGCGGCCACCATGCACAACGGCACGTATAAGGCTTTTCACCGCGCGTCAAAGGGGAATACCAGGGCGCTCTCGAAGCTGCTACGCCGATGCGTACGCGTGGCCAAGCTAAACGGGGTGGAGATAGACAAGCAGCTTATTGAGGAGACGGCGCAGACGCTGATTCTCTGAGGAGGACACGATGAAAACGATTCTGCTTATGGTGGTTGCTTTTTTTCTGGTTACGGGGTGTTTCGAGGAAGAGGAGGGGGACTGCCCAGTCATCTGCTTTGAGAAGGTGGAAACCGACGACGGCGAAGAATTCCTTCAGCCTGTATGTCGCGACGAATGAAGAGGGTCGGAGGAGAAAATGTCAAGCCCTAAAAGTAACTCCATAAAGCCAGGACAGGTAAAGCGGATACACGCGCTTTTGAATCTCATCGGAGTTTCCGATGAGGATTACCGTGCGCGACTCCGGAAAGATTACGGGGTTAGCACGTGCAAGCGACTCTCGAGTTCTCAGGCGGGGAAGCTCATAAAAAACATGGAGTCGATCGCGAAAGGGATGGGCCTAGACACGGGCGTACGGAAGCGGCGTGAGTGGAAGCGCCGCCCCGGGATGGCCACTCCCGCGCAACTGCGAAAAATAGAGGCCATGTGGGCCGACGTTTCGCGTCAGAAGACGGTCGGGGGGAAAAGCAAGGCCTTGAGGGCGTTTCTCTCCAAGCGCTTCGGCGTGTCGGACCTAGCATTCGTAACCCACGAGATGCCCGGAAGGATCATCCACACACTTGAGGCGATGAAGAAGCAAAAGGCCGCAAGAACCTGAAGGAGATGGGATGAGCGACATTGACATTTACATCGTGCGGGTTGAGCGGTTGACTGAGGACGGGGAAAGCGAACCGGTCTGCGAAGGAGAGATACATGTGCCCGACTCCGAAGACATCATCAGCATAGACGAATGGATGCAATGACTTATTTCAGGACAAAGCCGGCGAAAGCCAAGGAGGTAACAGTTCAATGAACAGCGAAGTAACCATAAAGCTAGGTCGGAGCGAGCAACCGGTCCGGGACCTGACCCTGGCAAAGCAGATAAAGGAAGCTCACGAACTTGATGTCGAATCGCGAAAGATCTCCGCGCGGACAAGCGAACTCAAGAAGCAGATACTCGAGAAGGCGCGTACACACATCCCGGAGGACGCAGATACCATCACGTTCATCAAGGACGGGACGGAGTGCAAGGTGGTGTTTGGCAAGACGAAGTTTATCGACCCAAAGGACATTGGGGACCTGCGAGAGCATCTCAAGTCCACGTTCGACGTGCTTATAGAGCACACCGACAACTACAAGCCGACCAAGAAATTCCTTGAGTACGCGGAGGACAAACCGGAAGTGCAGAAGCTCATCTCCGAGAAGGACCGATCCCCGAGAGTCGTTTTCTCGGTCGTTAAGGACAAGGACGTCAAAGACGGCAAGTAGAATCGGCCGGAAGGAAGGAACATGAAGCTTGACTGGATGAAAGAAGTGGACTGGAAAGGTGGCCTGACCGAGGACCTGCGCCTAGTGCTTTCGGTCTGCGGGGAGGAAGCGGTGCTCGCGCTTTTGGAACACCTCGCTGGACACCATCTTTTCGTTTCGAGTGCACCGATCAAGGAAGCGCAGCGGAAATACATTAGGAAATTCTCCACGCGAAAGTCAACCAAGAAGCTCGCGTTCGAAACGGGGGCATCTGAACGATTCGTCCAGAGAGTGCTTCTTGAAAAAGACGATGATAATCAGGATTGAAAATGTGCGGGGTGGAGCAGCGGCAGCTCACGGGTTCCATATGCCCGAGGTCGAGGGTTCGAGTCCCTTCCCCGCTTCCAGAAACGCCAGTGGGCATAAAACCGGAGCACGGCCGCCTGGCAACGGCAATAAGACCAGGCGATCCCGGCGCTCAAAGGCGAAGGCAGCTGGAGGGCCCAGGAGAGGGAATGCCGGATTTGCCCTGACCCCTCTCCATTCTTAGTAGACGGGTAAAAGCAGATGAAAAGACGAGAGAAAAAAGAGACCTATTACGAAGTCAGGCGAAGGCTTGGCGGCAAGGCTGTCTTTGTTGCCCAAGATCCGGAGAAAGAAGAGGCGGAAAAAGTCGCCGAATATTCTTTTGAGCACGCTACGGAACCGGAACCTCGGGTGGAGATTGTCCGGGTTACACGAATTACGGAGGAGGAAGTGGTAAAAGTCCTGACTCCAGAAACCTTCCACAAGCGGGCGAACCCGCATACACCCGATAGGTTCATTGAACCGAAAACACGGTGGGCCTGAATGAGAAAATACGGAGACCTGATCCCATGTTTTGATTGCGAGGAAGCGAAACCCCGCAGGGACTATCATAGAAGCAGTCTGTTGACCGGCCGTAATCTTTGCGGGGCGTGCGCCAACAGGCGGTCACGGGAATGGAGAGAGAAGAACCCTGAGCGAGTAAAGGCTCTCAACAAAAAGAATTACGCGCTCCGAAAGAATGCCAAGCAGTCACACGAGGATTTCCCTAAGCTAATTACGTGCCGCAAATGCGAGAAGCGGAAGAGGCGGGAAGAGTTTCACCTCTCGAACCTGAACAAACTTGACTACATATGCAAGCTCTGCTCGAACGAACGGTCGAACAGGAGTAGGCGAATCAGAAGAGGGCTCCCGCCGAGAGCCCCCACCCCAAGGCCACAGTTGCCGGACTGGAGCGTGTACTAAATATGAGGAAAGAAGAAACCATAGCGGAGCGCACCCGGCGGATGTTCGGGGACGTGGCTGAATCTCACCCGGAAGGGATGAAGATATTTTTAAGCGCCAGATACGGCCGCAAGGAAGAGCTCAGGCGGTATGCCGAAGAACTTGTCGCCCAGGGCCACACGGTGAAATCCTCGTGGGTCTACCGCCAGGACGAAGCCGATGACAGCTTATCCTTTATCAAGGCCCGGGGCTTGGCGCTTATGGATCTGCAAGAGATCACAAAATCCGATGTCTTTATTGCCTTTACCGAGGATCCGGAGAGTCCTTACGGCCGCGGCGGCCGCCACGTGGAATTCGGCTTTGCCATGTATCGCTATGGGGAGGGCCTGCTCAAGGCCGTTATCGCGGTCGGCCCTCAGGAGAACATTTTCCACGCCCTCCCCGAGGTGCACCAGATCGACTCCTGGCTTCTGCCCGATATCAAACTCATACTGAGGACCATCGAAGGTCCGCCCGGGGGAAAAGAAAAATGAAAATCTACCGAGGAGAACCAGCTTAATGGACGACGAAAAAATACTCTGGGACGGCAGAATGGGCTACGGGGAAGATCCTCTTCGGCCCGGCTATGCTGCCGAGGTGGTACACGTCCGCGCAACCGAATATTTCAGCATCGGAAGTGGAACCACCATGGTCGGGATCCGGATCACGCACGAGGACCAGACAAAACAGCACGTGGATGTAGAGAAAAAGCGCTATGACGAGCTCGGCCTGGCTGAATTAGTGCTCCGGGCTTTAGAAGCTAGAAAGAAAGCGATGGAGGAGAAAAAATCATGAAGTTACTGCTGGTGCTGGGAGGACTGATTTTTGGGCTTTGGGAGTGGTTCAACGGAATCAGGGAAATGAGATAACTAGTAAGGGCACAATTCGCATTGCGAGGTTTACCAACGATCGAAACCAAAATAGAAGAACGGAAAATGCCCGAGACAGTTTTCGGCAATCTCCGCCTCCATGACGGCACGGAGATTGTAGACGCTTACCGTTACAAGCTCTACAGAGCCGAGCGTTGCCCGCTCTTTGATGACAAACCCAAGACCGAAAAGACCCTTTGCTTCGTGATGCTCAACCCCTCGACGGCCGACGGAACCAAGGACGATCCGACAATAAGGCGCTGCCGCGGCTACGCAGTACGCTGGGGATTTCAGCACCTTTATATCGTCAACCTTTTTGCCTACCGCACGCCGTTCCCGAAAGACCTACAGAAGAGTTATTCCAATGGCGTTGATATCATAGGCCCCGGAAACGATGATTACCTTTTCGGGGTGGTGAACGAGTCCGACATGACAATCGCCGCGTGGGGCGCCGTTCCCCAGGCGCTTGAATGGAGAGCAGCTTATGTCTGCGAGATGCTTAGATGGGATTGCCCCGGCAAGGTGTATACACTCGGGCTAACGAAGAAGGACGCCCATCCGCGCCACCCGCTCTACGTAAAAAAAGACGCCGAACCCTTTTTGTTTCTTGCTCGACGGAAATGAAAAACCGAGGATAACGCTAATGCCAAGAAAAGAACCAGGAACATATAACAAGTCCCAACGTATGGCCCACAAGCGAGGATGGGAATTTGCCGGTTTCACGGGGCGTTTTTCAGCTAGGCTGTACCGAAAGGATACTCCGCATGGCATCATCTGGCTGAAGATCCCGGACGGACAGAGGCCGATTGAGATATACGACTTCAAGGTTTGTATCCGCCTTGCACGCAGAGAGTGGATCACGTGGGGGAAGCATTGGGAAGAAGAACTGCTGAATTTGAAGGCGCTGAATTTCAAGGAGCTATGAATGAAAGAAACCAAGCTGCAGAAAGAGATCTTCCGCAAGATAGCTGCCGAGCGCACCCGCCAGGAAGAGATCCACGGAGAGAACTCCATTGTCCGGAGAAACCCGCTGGGATTCGAGAGCTACGCGGTCCTGGGTGAGGAAGTTGGAGAAGTCGCGAGAGCGCTGCTGGATTGCAGTTTTGACCCGAACTTTCCCGAGACATCCAGGGAAGAACTGAAAGAAGAGCTTGTCCAAGTGGGGGCTGTTGTAGTCGCTTGGCTTGAGGCCCTTGAGGAGGTGTAATGTAAATGACCCGGACGCAGAAGGTGCTTGAGTCCTGTGGCTTCGAGAAACGGCCAAAGCTGAAGCTCACCCTATATTCCCGCGAGGGCGGGAAAGACAAGGAGTTCTGTAGGACGGAGAAAACCGGGGGCGCGTATTTCTGGAAAAAGGGCGATGCCGTCCTTGCCCACGTGCCTGTCGGCAACGGCCCGATCAGGTTTTTCAAGAAGCGGACGGACAACCCATACGGACGCTATTACCTGGCCGGCTCGTTTCCTAGGCGGGATTTTCTCCTGCATTCCAGTGAATACCTAACCGCTGTGAGATTGGTGGATTTATGAGCACGCAATCTGCTATCGAGTGGACGGATGCTACCTGGAATCCGGTGACGGGGTGCTCCAAGGTATCTCAAGGCTGCAAGCACTGCTACGCCGAGACTATGCACGGGAGACTGAGTAGCATGGGATCTCGGAAGTATCAAGAGCCTTTCAGCGCAATAACCTTGCACGACAGGGAGCTGGGTAGAAGATTTGGCACAAAGCCCAAGAAGATCTTCACGTGCTCGATGAGCGACTTGTTTCACGAGGCAGTGCCCGACTGGTTTCTCTATACCACTTTTGCGAACATGGCCTGCCAGGAGAACTGCCATCATACATTTCAGATATTGACCAAGCGAGTCTACAGAATGTGGGAGTTTATGCATCAGCGGGACATCGTGGAAGACATATACGCTCACTGGCATTCTGTCTCTGGGAGCCCCGCAGAGATGTGGGACTGGCCGTTGCCGAATGTCTGGCTGGGGACAAGCGTGGAAGACAAAACGGCCCTTCATCGAATCAGCTTGCTGAGGGATGCCCCCGCTAAGGTGCGCTTCCTCAGCGTCGAACCGCTGCTTGAACCTGTAGCCCTCGAACTTGAACCACTGCTCTATAAAATTGACTGGGTGATTGCGGGCGGGGAATCCGGGCCGAATGCAAGACCCATGGAGACGGCCTGGGTCAGAGACATCAGGGATATTTGCCTCGCCAAAGACATTCCCTTCTTTTTCAAGCAGTGGGGCGGCAGGAACAAGAAAGCATCCGGCCGCGTGCTCGATGGCAGAACTTGGGATCAATTTCCTGATAGCGCGAAAAACGCACTCTAAGCCCGGAGGGCCTGAAAGAGGCCCGCAACTACGCGGATGAGTTTTTGCGCGTTTTTAAACGGCATTTAAAAAGAATTGAAGGGTGTTTGACAGCCGCTCAGAGTTCCTTCAAAGCCTCTTTGAGAATCCCTGCTATTTCGTCTTCATCTTCCCCGGTGAGAACCATGAAGGGGCGCGGCGGGATTGTCACCTTCTTCCCGCGCCCAGCTTCCCCTCCGAAATGTTGAATCGCGGCGTAGCGAAGGTTGCTGTGGACCAGGGCTTCAGTTCCGGAGCTCTGCGCCTGTATGGATGCGGCAAGGGTCCCTGTTCGCTGAAGTATCGGATGTTCCGGCCCGAAACCTTTCTTTCTTCTCTCCTCGACCGTCTCCTCCGCAAGGGGCGTCCACTTTTCTGGGCGCCCCTCATGCTCAAAGTTCTCCTCCACCGCGTCAAGCATGACTCCCGCTATGGCGGCCATCACTTCTGACATGTCGGAGGATCTCGCCAGGAGGTTCCTGGCGAGCCCGTCTATCTCTGTTGTGTTAGCTGAAAACTTAATCATTGTACTTTCTTCATTGTACCATCTCCCCGGTTTTCCAACCTTCTCTGAACTTCATATACATGCCCTGACGGAAGCCACCTCTTTTAAATGTGGAGGTGGGATTTCCTTTAGAGTCGACAAAAAGAAGGAACTCGTAATCCGCCAGTTCGGGAAATTGATTCTCCTCGCCGCACAGGGCCACCGTCCATTCCGAGTCCAGGAAAAACCTCACCAGCAGTTCGGGATCGTTGAACTTCTGCGGGTAGTCCTGGGTCGGCCCATAAGGGGGATCAAGGAAAAACACGATGTTAACGTCACCCGAGGCAAAAGCAGATCTAGAGGCTTTCGGATACAGTTCCAAGATCTTCTCCGCAGAGCGATTCTCAAAGTAAATCTCAGACAGGTCGTCAACGACCGCCTGCAGCTTTTTAAGCCGTCCGTGGAGAGTGCTCTTGCCAGCGCCAATGCTGTTTTTATGGCAGATCCTTGGCCTGTAAAAACCCGACTTTCTCGCCGCCACTGGCTGGCCTTGGAAGTTGCAGGCGAAAAAGACTCCCGCAGCTCTTTCTATTTCATCCGGGGACTTCAACATCGACTCTATTTCCCCAGACAGGTAGCGGCCGATGGGTGTGGAGCAAAGGTATTCTATCAAATCGTCAGGGCGATCCCGGACGATTTTCAGAAAGATCACCACGTTTGAATCGAGGTCGTTATATACAACCTGATTGTATTTGTCCGATCTGACTGCGGCCGTAGAGACGCAGCCGGATCCACCGAAAACATCAACGAAAAGCTCTCCCCTGGGGAGACACTCTACAATCTTTTTCGCGACTCTCTTTTTTCCGCCGCGATATGAAATACACATATTTGACACCTCCCGTAAGAATTGGTATTTTTGCTTCTAAGGGTATGCGGCAAAATCTGCTGGCAATCGCTGAGGGAATCCTGGACCCAAAGAGTTCCGTAGGAGGTGGGGGCAGCCCTCCTCGCATATCCCGGGGGCAACCAGGCGAGGCCTCATTTTTTTATTTCCTTCTTTTTCATGCTTCTAACAGTTCGTTCCTCAACTCGGTGTCGCGATAACAAATACAGTTCCTTTTTATCGCGGGTGGTTTTGATTATGAGACGGTGAAG
>JAODVQ020082361.1:0-17613 GCA_025400075.2 Phenganax stokvisi
TTGCCAGATTTCTTCTTCGCGCGAACAAATTCGCGTAGTGGAGAACGGGCTTTACTGGAAATTTTTTTCGCTTTGAATCAAAGATGGCCGCCGCAATGATGCCAAAGACGTATTGTGTTTTACGTTATAGTCGCTCGCCTGCAAAAATTCTGCTTTTTAGAAGCAAAACTAAATCTGCTAGAAAGAAAGCCCAGTCTAATGAAGGTCACTATGCCGTTTTCACATTTTAATCGCTGTCATAATGCAATAGGCATGCCGGTACATAATAAATATCAAGCATTTTTTGTGGTATTTTCCACCATTATTTTTTAATTTTTTAGGTCCCAAAGACTATGTGTATTTTCTTCATAACCATGTTATACCGCTACATTCTTTTGAAGAAGCCATTGAGTTATTGAAAACTCATGCAGTTGAGCATGATAAAGACCCTCGGCAAACTGTGACAATGTGCATGAAGTGTCTGGGCTTAGATAAAGTAAGCTTTAACATTGTTGAGCTACTTCCTGGTTTTCCAAAAATTGTAATTCATCAGTAAAATTCTTCGATCCATTATCAGTGATTATTGGGAAAATAATTGTCAAAGAGTCAGTAAGAGGCCTACATTGAATTACAATTTAAAAACCAGGCTTAAGCAATTTTGTTTTCAATATGAAATACAAGGCCCAGTTAATGCTACTTTTGTTTTCAGACTGAGATACCTTCATTTCGGGGAACTTTGATGTTGCCAAAACCATTTGGTGTCATGAAAAAAGTCCTTGTATTGGCCGAGGTACGAACTGGTTATAGTATTTGTGTGATAATATCTATACTACTTCTGCTATAAATTTTGATTTTAGGGTGAGCAAGCCAAGTCTGCAAAGGATGCTGGGGCAGAAATTGTTGGTGGGGAGGAGTTGTTTTCTCAGGTATGAGAAGCATCAAAGAATGGCGTTTATATACCCAAGCTCCTAAATTTGATCTCAATGTGTGACTGCTATTTTTTTCTCTGTTTGAAGATTGAACGCAGTGAACTGGAGTTTGATCATTGTCTAGCATCACTGGACATGGGTGATAAAATTAAACATCTTCAGAAAGTGCTGAGAGAGAAAATGCCGCATACACGAAGAGGTTATAGCAATTTTATGACTCTTGAATCAAAGAGTGACTGCTAAGTGTGGTCTCTTGCATCAAAACATTTGTTTGAAGTTGGTGCAATTTTGATCAAACATTTCATTTGATTTTATTTTTTGCATAGGTAGCATAACCAATGATTTGGCATCTGCTATTCAGCAATTTAAACACACAAGAACGTATAAAACTGATGAGTATGGATATGTCAACACTGGTATAGGTTTGGTAAGTATACCAACAGAAGCTAGTTTATTAATAAATGCTAGTGTCTCATTACATTATCATGTAATCATGTTTAAACTTACATGTGTTGTGTCTTAAATGGCTTTATCATTTTTATATTTAAAAGTTACTAATTTTTCTTGTATATTTTATATAGCTTGAGTTTTCTCCTGAGGATCTTCGTTGTAATGCTGACTTTGTTATTAATGCTGTTCAAGGACATCGCAAAACCAACAAAGGTACAGCAGCAAAAACAAGGAACTTTTGCTCTCGTTACTCTGGATCAAAAAGGGGCCCTTACTGGACCTCTAAGAAGAAAATTTAAGAACAGTATGAATAAAGTTCATTCAACCTAAGTGTGTAATATAAATCATATGTTTTATCTGTGTTTAGGAGAGTTTATACGCAAGATAAGTTTGACGTCAACTAGAGGACCTGGATTTAGACTGAAACATCATGAACTTGTACCTAAAATTCAGACAAAAAGTTAACACACATATTATATAATTGAGTATTTTATTGATTCAAAGATATATTGTCATAAAGTCGTAGAAATTGGTAGAAATTTTCTCAAGCAGATTTCTTAATGGCTTTATCTGTTGCTTAACTGTTCTTCCTGGAGATCCTGTAAGATTCCTTGGAGGTCGTGATGGTCCAGTGTTTACAAAGTGTTTTTCAGGACGATAGCAGAGTGGAGAATATGCTTTTTTTTAAGTATTTCACTGACAATTGCAAGCACTTTGATAACTAATTTACAACTCACATTCTGTGCACTACTTTGCAGGACACATACTGAAATTGTATAAATTAATACGTAGTTCAGGGGGGTGAAACATTTAGCAGATTTCAAAAATTTAAGTTCCTTCAAAATGTTCAAAAATGAAAACATTTCTGAATTGGAAACATTTTTTTGATCAAGTTGTGCAAGTGTCCCCCGGAAATAAATAAGAATTATTAATGAATCAGGGGTTTGATCAATTTGGCAGACCGCCAGCGTTGCGGATCATCGCACTTTGAACTCGTGAGCGTGATTAATGACAAATCTTCATTTGCAGTACTCAATTCCTGGTTAGCAAGTTTCTACTTTGGTTTCTAACCCTCGAGAAGGTTAGTTTATGTATTGAATTGCTTGAAGTTTTGTGTTGAAACTGTTATTTAAAATTGTATTGCTCGGAAGTGTTCAAAACTAAAATGGAAATTTATTTCTAAAATGACTTGTTCGATCATGCTGTATTTTTGGGCTCGTTGAAGAACAGGACTTTGCTACGAAATACGGATTTATGAACTTCAAATGACCACATTAACATTTAATCATATTTTTGCAGTCTTTCTAAACCATTACCGACATTACCGTCAAAATAACGATTGCTTTGAAATCTTTTTGGATGTATTATTTAAAATGTGGCTAAATGCTGTCATTTTCGTTTTAAAGTGTAACGAAACGACAGTATTTGCATCTACAATGATTTGGCTGCGCAGCCATTAGCTACAGATTTATTTTTCAACATTATCTGGCATTATGTACGCTTAATTGCCAAGCTATGGTGCGAAATCTGTTTCTTCAAAGAGCGACAAGCATGTTTGTAAGTAATTGCTACTCCTAATATTACTAGTATTGCCAAAAGAATATAAACTGAGAGAGGAATTTCTTTCCACGCGAGATGTCACAAACGTAAGCAATTTTTCCACGCGAGGTTCATTTCCGCTCTCGCGGTGTGTTCCTCCACGCGGGATTCGGTTCCACGCGAGCATTTTCACGTAGTCAGTGACGTTAGGGTCGATAGGATTAGGTCATTTGAAAAGTTGGTGTTCTATTCTGAGAGCCCGTACTACTTCTCTTGTTTTCGCGTTTATTCCACCATTTTCTGTAAAGCTTCACAGTTTTTTTTGTGAATATAAACGCAAGGCTGATATAAAGCCCTTGTAAGCAAACAAAAATCACGAATAAATATTCAAGGGCCTCAACATCTGGGAAAATTACCGCAAAAAACGCAAACAACCATGGGAAACCAACAAGACTCGCAAGTTTTGTGCAAATGAACAAATTCTGTTTCTGGTCTTTTTGTAAAATACTTGTATCCTTCTTTAACTGTGATAATGTCCATGCCGTCTTGATGAATGTTCCGATATTATACATTAACAAGATCCCAACGGGTAATAAAAATAGGTACAGCACCGCTTTGCTGGTTGACAGCCAACATTGGTCACCATATATATGAAACGTTGTTTCTGTTCTGTCCAATGCGACACACACTGTCACGAAGACAACAGGAATTAACCAAACTATGATGGAATATTTGATGAATCTTCTCAAAGAATTACTTGAAATGCCAAAAGGGTGTGAAAAAACGACGCAAGAATCGTACGAAATGACGGACATAGCCATGAATGAAACCAAGAATAAATAATGCTCTATGATGGCCAAGAATTCACAAGTCACAGTATCTTGAAAATGAGCAGTACCAATTAACCATATCAAGTGTGACAAACACATGGAAATCGCCAAACTCATAAGATTTAACCCTGGTAGCGTTCTCAGCTCTTTGAAAGCAGCATACGTCACAAGCAACAGCAGTAAGAAAAACACCGAAATACTAAAACAGACCAAAGTCAATATTCTCAACGCAAGACTGCTCTCATCCTTGTTAGTGACAATTTCTGTCGTTTTAAATTTTCGTTGAAATGGTAAACAAATGGAAATTACAGAAGTTCTAGGAAAAGATGTATTTCCAAATGATTCGCTTTGAGCTGTTCTACTTTCACTGATTTGGTATTCCCCAAAATTAACAGTCGTATTCGTTGCATTGTGAAAAAGAGTTAAATTCGGATAAATAGTGTATTCACTTTCATTCAGTGGCACAAACGAACCATTTTGACATCCAGAAAGAACCAATTTTCGACAAATGGTGACATTCCCTCCCCCGTTTTCCAGTATAGTGTAGTTAGTTTGCGAGAAAACCTCGCCCGTAGTATTATGGCGAATGTTTCTTGTAATTTTATCTATTACATATTCATGTGCTTGTAGAATTCTTCCGTCATAGCAGGCAAGTTGTCGTGATTCTAATTTAATCACTGGATAGCGAAATCCTCCAGAATTGATGGTAAAATTTGATGTAAACTTCAAAAGTTCAAGAAATTTCAAAGATTCACTTGTAATGTTCAATGTGTTATTTTGGTTGGCGAATATGTAGTCTTGAAATGGTGTTAAGGTTAGTCGAAAAGTTGCGACAAAATAGGTACTTCGGAAATTTTGTTGGTGAAATTTAAGTTCTGTGATTTGGTTTGATGTCAAGGCGAATTTTTTTACCAAAGCAGTCTTCAAATGTTCAGTTATGTTCTCATTTTTTGTCTTTGTCTTTGATCCTGTATTCATTGTTGTGTCTGTAGTTGGAATGGGTAATGCTGGTGGTCGTAGAAACGGTGGGAAAAAGCTCGGTGGCGAGACTGAACCCGAGTAATCAATAGAACCAGACTGAAACCACAGGGCTACCAAGAAGACGTCTGATAAAGTATCTTCAGCACTCGTAACCAAACCCTCTCGACAGTATTGCAGATTATCATCAAAGACTAGCCCAGTTGGACATAGTTTTTCAACAACTTGGCTAGTAGTCGAGTCCGGTTTACTCCTGAAGATTATTGAAAATCCATCCGGGAGTCCTTCAAGACCTCGACATGCTTGCAGAGACCTAGGTTCATTTTGTTCAAACTTAACTCCGTTACAACGGACACATTCTACATTCTTGAAATATTGACCACGTTTACGAACTGTTTCAACCGGACCGTTAACGCACTCCGTGAGTAAAGCCCGATCAGTTTTCTCCGGACAAGTATCTATATATCTTTCCCCTGCACAATAACGTCTTGGTGTTTGAGAACTTGGAGCAATATTATCAATAGATCCTCCGTTTGCTAAAATAAACCTTACTTTATCATCAAAAGTATAATCAGTTGGTGGAGTTATGGCAGCCTTGATCGTCAAGTCCCATGTAATGTAGCTATTTTCACCGTTACAAACAGCGCAGTGGGCATTACGATATGTGGTTCCATTCAGCCCCACTACTGGAAGGAAGCTCTCAAGTGGATACGAAAATTTCGTCGTGGCATTTAGACATTTTGTTCCAGTATCATCTATAGGCCAACTTTCGGGGCAGTTTTGTATCATCCAAATTCCCTGAGGTCCAATCAAATTGCAACCACCACCCCCCAGCTGAGATTTCTCTATATTTACGCATTTCCATAATGTAGTTTTCAGTTCTACTTTTTTCTGTGGTCCACAAGTTTTGACGAAGTCAGGACAACAATCTCGGAAGGTCTCGTAGCAAGCATTATCACAATGGCAATTATAATATCGGCTTGTTGTTTCATATACTGTTTGACCAGCAGTACATTGTTGACTGTTCCTGCAATGATCTCGTTGCGTTTCCCTTCGAAATCTCGCATGAGAATTCAGTTGAAGCTTCTTTTCGAAAACGTTTGTACCCTCTTCTTGAATTTGACCTTTAAAGGCTTTCGTAGTTTCATCAAACTTGATTTCTTCGCATTTCGTGACTGTAAGCAAGTCGCACACGAAAACAATAGCAATCGTGATTAACATCATGTTAACTCATCAGAACATAGAAGTTTACTCCAAATTCTTCCTTAAGACTCTATATTTACCTATTGTATCCTTAGCCACAAGTGCAGAAACTAAACATTTGTTTTTTGACCTTTTAGAGTATATATTTACAATGAATACTCATTCAAAAAAGTTTCACTCTCAAAAAGTCTTGCATGTTCAAAACAAAGAAGCGATATTTGGTTTTCAGTTTTCAGACATCTTGTTTCCGTTTTCAGACATCTTGTTTCCGTTTTCTATTTAAAAACACTTGTATCTTATATATACACTGTCTATATTATTTCCTTGCAGTCCAGTAACTATTAATGACCCTTGTAATAAAGTGCAATGAATGGCATTGGGTTTGTTGCCAGTGTCGCTGTTGGAATAAGCATATATTATGCAGTTCATTCATGGTCGGTTTTGCTTCCATATTCTTAAGGTCTTGTGTTCGGAAGTTGTAATTCTTTAACATCCATTATCAAATGTCAATAATAAAAGATTTCTAATGGGCCCATAAAGTAAAAAAATTTATTCTGGTAAAAAAATATCACCACAGCTACGTGGAGCATCATAAAATTAGTAAAATTGCAAAGTTTGTTGCCCAGTGTTGTAGAATGTTGTTTATTGTTATTAAGTCAGTGTGCATGCTTATAGCACCTTCTTTGTTAATATTTTGTGTGTATTTTTGTAGAAAGTAGCCTCGGATGTCAAGTGAAAATATTCTCCAGTTTCTCAGTGAACCTGCTACACTAGCTAGTCTAGCTGCTGTTACGGCTGCCAGTATGGTGTATTTGACATCTCGGCCCACTCCACTGCAATGTCCTGTCGATCCCAACCAACAATCTGTTGAAGTTTCGGTAAGTGTTGTCGGAGTGTCGTCGTTGTGTTAGAGAGTTGTCAGATGGACATCGTAGTGTTGTCGGAGTGCCTTCGGCAGATGTTAGAGTTTTGGTAGGTGTGTTGGCAAAGTTGTCGGTAGTTGTCAAAGTGCTGTCGGATGGTTGTCGGAATGTCGTCGGAGAGTTATCGACGTGTTATCAGAGAAGTTACTAACCGTCGATGATGGTCGTTAAGCTTAAGCCTGTTTTCCACTAGGCGGAATTTTCCGTACCAAACAGATTGGCTAGCAATATACTCCCCGCCAAGCGAACCAATCACGATGCTAGATTTATTTTCCGTACTGAAAAATCCGCCTAGTGGAAAATAGGCTTTAGAACGGAACATTTAAACCAGCACAAGGCTACTTTTGCGCATCCCTGGAAGTTGTGAAATGTGTTGTATTCAGCAATAAGTCTTGTTTTGTTTATATTAGGGTCGTGAAGATCGAGCGAGAAGAAATGCTTTGAGTGAAGAACTTGTCGAGCATTTTCATGAAGATGTCAATACTCTTTACGAAGGCTTCATGAGAGGACTAAAAGTTGCAGGTATATACCATGTTTATCTCTGTGAATCCTTTCTGATTTCAATCTCAAACTGATTTCAATCTTTTTTGAACATGTTGTTGTACAAGTGTCTTTTTCTGTTCAGGGGACAAACCTTGTCTTGGCTGGAGAACTGATTACGATCAACAATATCAATGGCTTACTTATAAAGAAGTATATGTTTACAATCATTAATGGTTTCAGTTGTCATAGCAGAACACTTCAATTGAATAAGCAATTCTTTTAGGTGGATGAACGAGCTCTCTGCTTTGGCTCTGGCCTGCGTGAACTTGGTGCGGAGCCTGGACCTGAGACTTTCATTGGCATCTATTCAGCAAACAAAGTAGAGGTAGAGCTATATTTTAAAACACAAAGACATTGTCTGAAAACAGAAAAAATTTCAAAGTTTCTTTAAGCTGTGATTTCATATTAAACGTCTTCAATGCCTGCAAATCCTCAAGTTGTACCTATTGATATTACAGCTTCATTGTGGAGATGTTCGACTTGACATCACCTTGAAACAGTAGCTTTATAATAAACATAAGGTTTTGTGGAAACGCCACGCAAACTTTTTTGGGGCCCCGGACTGTCATCAGTACAAGTCTGATAAATAAATAAATTGACGTGGAGTTTCCACATAACTTTATATATATATATATATGGTAAATCACCATGCAAACATTCAAAAAACTTCATCGCTATATATTATTAAAATATAATCGTCTTTATCCTGTATATGTTTAATTGTATAGTGGGTTTTAGCTGAACAAGGCTGTAATCGTTTTTCAATGGTGATTATTCCTCTCTATGATACACTGGGGCCAGAGGCTTGTGCATTTATTATCAATCAAGGTATGACAAGTCATAAATAACTACTATTGTATATTTCCTTGCCATATCTGCAACAAAATGAGAAACACCGTATTTATTCGAATAAACGCCCCCTCGACTAAACGCCGCTCTTTCTTTTAAACGATGCGGCGTTAATTCGAAGCAGTCAAACCTAAGCAGTGGAAGTACTTATCTTTAAAAGAAAACAATATTGCCCTGTTGTTCAGCTGTTGGTAAATTATAAATTGACAGTTGTTGTTGCTAACACCGCACCTGAAACGTCCGGTCAAAAGTTTAATAAACGCTGCGGTGTTTATTCGAATAATTACTGTATACACGCTGGTATAAACAAAGTCTTGATAAAGTCCACTTTGTCAATGTAATGACTGACAAGTTCAATTACAAGATAGGTTTCCATAGCAATATTTAAGTCTTATGTTCTTTTTCTTTCAATATAGCTCACATTAAGATCACACTTTGTGACGCATCTAAAGTGGAAACATTACTAAGCAACGTTGAAAAATGCAGAGATCTAAAATACATTATCAAAATTGGGGACAGCGTCACTGACGAAGAAAAAGCAAAAGCCCAGGAGTATGGCGTGGAAGTTCTTACTTTCAACGAAGTTGAGGTAATGGATGAGTGATTTTATTGATTCTGAGTCAGCTATGTGACATGTTTTCCTATTCAAAACTTGTTTGATTTCCTTTTCAGGAAAAAGGTAGAAATGCGAAAAAGGAACCAGTAGTAAGTATGAAATATCAGTTCATTATCTAAGGAGAAAACTGTTTGGCTACAGTATCAAGAAATACTCAATGTGTTTATTATATTTTCTACCAAGATTTTCTGGCATATTTCTCTCTTTTCAATTCTCAGATCCCAAAGCGCGATTCTTTGGCGACCATTTGTTACACTAGTGGAACTACGGGTAAGTCACTACATCGCGCAATACATTTTAACTAATGTACAGGAGTATAATTACCGAGAACCTCTTGTGAAAATGATTTGACGGCTCAGGAAGCAGGTGGAAATTTCGAAAAATTTCACTAAGCTAACCGTTATGATTCACCGTAAAATTTTCAAATATTTTGAAACAGGATTGTATCGCCTGAATTTTTGAGCAGGTATACTATTTAGTAATACCTGGGAGAAATTTGGTACGGTTTAAGCCACAATTGGAGCAATCAAAAAATTTCATTAAAAAGTGACGGAAACAAATTTGAAGTTTATAATAAATATCACAATGGCTTGTTATTTTTCACAGTGAATCGACTTTACATCTATTTTTATTTGGTATTGACAGAAAGCTAAGGATGCATATATAGACATTGAAACATAAAATTTAGAGTGTGACGTTTGAAAGGGTTTTGATTTTTTCAGGAAATCCTAAAGGTGCAATGGTCACTCATGCCAACATGGTGTCACTTGTCTCCTCAATTCAGATGTGTTTGGCTAAGGTTCGTAGGAAATTGTTTATGTTCTCGTTTGATGAACACTCCATGATAAAACTTGTTACTACTTTAGTCCATTACTTTATGTAGTGTGGTTATGATGTCACGAATGATGACGTTCATATCTCGTACCTACCGCTGGCTCATATGTACGAACGAGCATGTCATGTAAGTTATGAAGATACTCGAATGGATCAGCAAAACTATTTTTAATATTCTCCTGCTGATCCATTGGCGATGTGTCTCATGCAATTACTATAGAATCTCTCTCCGTCTTTCACCAGATATCACACTATTTCTCATGGTCTTTTCTTAACTAATTGAATAGCAATGCGCCTCAGTGCTTCTCACTAAATGTCAACGTTCTCACCTCTGTATTTTTATAAATGTAACTGTATTTTAGTTCATGGTGTTTTCATCTGGAGCAAGAATTGGATTCTTCACTGGCAATGTTCGTAAAATAACTGAAGATTTAAAGGCTTTGAAGTAAACGTGATTTTTTATGTTGACAAAAGAAAATCTGTCGAAAAACTTATCAATTCTTTCTTACAAACTTATTTCTTGTTAGGCCAACAATATTTATCTCCGTGCCAAGATTGTTGAACAGAATTCACGATAAGGTAGTCATGCATGGGTGTTTGAATTTTCAGATTGCGAACAACAGTGAAACTTTGTGCGGATATATGTATACTAAAGTGCCATTTGGGTTTTATGTGCTTGAAAATTAGGTGATGTCAGACTTACAACGAAGTTCTGTGAAAAAGTTTCTGTTCAACTGGGCATTATCATCGAAAGAAAAAGAACTTGGCAGGTTGGTGAAGATTTGAAGTTTGTTGAACCAGTAGATCCATATCAAATAGACAAGTCATGTTGAAAAAGAGGGATACACAATAACAAAACTACTATATTTTTTAACTGATCTTCTGCATCGTATTTTCATTCAAATAAGACTTTTTCTTCATTGTCGTTCAGGAATATCGTACGAAAAGATAGCATGTGGGATTATGTGGTTTTCCGGAAAATTCAGGTAAGGCGAGAAACACGTTTAGTATTATCAGTCATATTGTCTCATCTTTTTCATTAAAATCACTTATTTATTTGAGGAAACTCTTGGTGGACGGATTCGTTTTGTTCTTAGTGGCTCAGCTCCTCTCTCGGATCGAGTTATGAAGTTTTTACGCGCTTCATTTGGATGTTTTGTAAGTTTTGTTTTGCAAAAAAACGACAAAAAAACTGCCATTAGAATTTTGACCAGAAAATCTGTAAGCAGGTGATAAAGTTTGTGCAAATCATCATCGATTATATCGTTTAGGTATTAATCAAATGATTTACCATAAAATTTTATAAACTGTCTTGTTTTAGGTCGTTGAAGGTTATGGTCAAACTGAAACAACTGCTGGAGCAACGTTACAACTGATGGGAGACCCAACTATTGGTAGAATGCTACAAATATTATCCCTTCGTCCAGTAGCTTAGTTTCAGTAGCTCCCATAGGGCAGCTTATGCTGTTCAGTTTATAAATATATACTTTTATATTAGAGATGCATATGTACAAAACGTATAATGACAAAAATTAGTGTCATTTTCTCATAATGCTTGCGAAGTGATCACGATCTGCTGCTGTCCACTACTACTCTTTGAAACCAAGTTGTATTACTGTCTCAGTGTTTTCAAGTTTAAATTTTAATTGAACTTTGACTGTTTTTCAGGCCATGTTGGTCCGCCATTACCTTGCAATATGATTAAACTTATTGATGTGCCTGAAATGGATTATTACGCGAAAGATGGCAAAGGAGAGATCTGCTTCAAAGGTCCGAACATCTTCAAAGGATATTTATATGACGATGAGAAAACCAAGGAAGCATTTGATGACGATGGCTGGCTTCTTTCTGGTGACATTGGAACATGGCTGCCTGTGAGATAGCTATACTTTATGTTAGACTGAATATTCGTCCAAGAAATCCAGCGAGTTGATCACCTCTGTTTGATCCAGTGTTACTACTCGAGAAAACGAGACTATATCTTTGGGAAACATTTGGTGTTTATTTGATTCATATCATTGAAACTTTTTCTCTCATTGTTTAAAGCTGAGTGTTCTTTTAGAATGGAACTTTAAAGATAATTGACAGAAGAAAAAATATATTCAAACTTTCACAGGTTGGTTTTTTCGATTAAATGTATGACTGAAATAGTTTTCTGCAAAAAACTAGTTTTACAGTAATTGTCTCTGAATAGGTTTTTTTATACTTCTAGGGAGAGTACATAGCACCAGAGAAAATCGAAGGAGTGTATCAAGCGTGTCCAACTGTTCATCAAGTGTTTATTACGGGGATTGGTACGGAGGTACGTGCAACACATTGAACTAAAAATACATGGAACGCTACCTGGAGCCAAAAACCAGGGCGCCCTGCCAAAAACTGAAGGCAAAATTCGGAGGTCGGCCCTTGTCTTTCCACGCGACTGAAGACACGGTCAAAATACAAAACAAAATAAACATGCTCGGAAAACGAGTCAAACTTTGCAAAAAAAAACAAGTTTTATGAAGCTACTAAGCATTCTTTTAGCAGAAAGTAAGAAAAACATACAAAGAAGAAAGAAGATGAAGTTTTTTTTCTAATTTTATGAACGAACTGCCCAAAAAATAGCTTCTTTTTCGGCAAAAAAGTTCAATTTGGAGTGTAGTCTGTGTTCCCGCGAGAGAATCGCGAACCGTAAACACGCGTGTCTGGGTGTCAAATTTGGCTTCAATTGATTATTAGACATTACTATTAGAGGTAGCGTTTCATGTATTTTAGTTCAATGGTGAACATTAGCTTGTATTTACACCAAACCAACATTTTCTAGCTTTGCGGTGAAGGTTCAAACACATGAAATTTTGACGTGCATATTTAAAATCCGTTATGATTTGCTGTACATTTTATTTTTTCTTCTCAACGTTTGTTCATGCAGAATTCTGTGGTTGCTGTTGTTGTTCCTGAATTTGCTGAGTTGGAAAAAACTTTCTCGGGCAATTTTGACGAACTCTGTTGGAATGAGGTATATTCTTCAAAAGCTTAGAGCGTGATGATTTCTTGCTGTTCATGTACTATTTCTACAGTCCAAGTAGCTAACATTGTTATATTTTCACAGAATGTAAAGAAACATATACTCGCACAGATGACTTCATTTGCTAAGAAAGCTGAACTAAGATCATTTGAACAGGTTCGAATAATCATGACTTGTGTGCTTTTATTATGATATAAACTTCTGCATATATATATAACCACCTTTTTCTTCCCTTTGATGTATTTGTATCATTTCCATTCAGGCCAAGGCAGTCCACCTTCATCCAGACCCATTCACAGTTGAGAACGGTTATCTTACGCCCACATTCAAGATGAAACGTCCGGTTTTGAAGAGATTATTCATAGAGCAAATTGAAGATATGTATAAAGCTTTAAACAGTTGATTTGTTTGAAGGTGATTCAGCAGAGTGTCAAAATATCAGTACTACAGTCTCGTGTGGTGTGATTTCAAACGTTAGAATAAGGATATTCGTAAAATCAAGGAATAATTTAAATTGAAGCATCGAGTGGTAGATTGACTTTTCTAGCTTGGTTGTCCAAGAATGAAGTATAACAGAGGTCACTAAGCTTGAGAATCATGCATGTCCTAATAAGCCATCAGTAGTTCCCTTTCTTTTATTTACATGCTTTTGTGAGCTAGAACTGTCGAATTGATTTCTAAAAGTCCATTTGATATTGTCTAACTATTAAAATATGAAATCTTTGCACTTTTTTGAAGCGATTCTTTTGCTACCCTGCCTAGGCATGAAAAATGAGGAGCCTCATCCTGTCCTCTTTTGATCAAACAATGAAAGTTTAATTAAAATGGGTTAGGCATCCATTATTGATTTAGACATTGCAGGTGCTCGATTTGTAGCGAATTGTTCAATTGCGAATCAATTTCAAACATATATAGTCTGGATTTTTTGAGATGACAATTTTTTGAAATGGCAGAGCACACATTATCTAGGGATAGTGTTGTGGCTGGGTTTTTTGCAGACCATCGTTTTGGATTCTAACTAGTTGTTGTGTTTTGGTGTTTTTTGGTCAGAAGGTATTTCCAATGTTGTAGTATCTTCAATTGAAAAGTGGTTCTTCGAAGCTCACGCTTTGAAACGGTGTTTTCTGGTGTTTAGATATTGGAAATTTGATCGTGACAATTGGCTAGGATCGGGTGCCATTGCGTTTGCTCGAGGATGTTTTATTTTCGTATCACAGCAATTTTTGGCAAACAAATATCAATTAACCCATCGTTTCTCTACATACATATTTATGTCAGAGCGATTTCAAGAGCACGAAACTAGTTTTCGGCGATTTCGTTCAGGTATTTAGTGATAGAACTTTTTTAAAATATCGCAGTCATCTTGAATGCAATGCATTCTGATGTGCTTTGAAAGAGTTACTTTATGATTGTAATTAACGAACATCATTTTACACAAAAAACACACAAAAATCTTTTTCCTGCCAAAAAGATTTGTTCTACAAAACAAAAAAAAAGTCTTGACTGCTAGAACAAGGCTTGTTTTTTAAATAACTTTAAACTTATCGTCATTATCGCCTACTTACGTAGTCTTTCAAAGAAACTTTGTTATCGGTTGTCGAGTCGTATCCATGTATACGCTTAGATACCCGGATAAGAGGCGTATTGATCTGTATATTGCAAAACTTGACAACACTGCACGTCTCAAGTCTCCCGCTGTGTTGTTATTGAATGAACATTTACGAATAATCAGATTAAAGTTTCGTTTTAACAAGATACCTAATGAGGAGACATGATATTGTAGAGGAATTGATACGAGTTTCGATTCGTGCACTTTGAGCTACCTAACGACATAACTAACAGTCGGTGAAAATATTTTGAGTGTTTTCTCAATCGATATGTCGGCTATTGAAAATGGCAACAACGTTCAGACAACAAGAGAAGAAGCCCCTGGTTTGAAAGATCCTAAAGATATAAGTTATGGCTGGTTTACACTACGTCCTAGTTGCCTTCAAGGCCTTTTAAAATCAAGATGGATTCTGGTATTTTGTAGCTTTCTTGTTGCTACTCAAGGGCTAATTGTGACAGGTCTTAGTGGCGTTGTAATATCTTCGATCGAGAAACGATATTTCTTACGCTCCAGTGAAGTTGGTAGTATATACTCGTGTTATGACATTGGCAGCACTATAGTGACTCTATTCGTCAGCTACGTTGGACATTCACACAAACCGAAATGGCTAGGAGCCGGTGCTGTTGTTTTAGGAATAGGATGTTTAGTTTTTACTCTACCACAGCTTTTAATTGGTGCATATGAGCCTACAATCGCTGAAACTGGTGATCTTTGCCATTTGAATGAGTCATTGCGCAATGCAACGAATTCGATGGAAAATTGTCGTAATTCTGAGTGGTATCACATACTAATCTTTGTCGTTGGTCAGTTACTTATAGGTGCTGGGGCTTCGCCTGTGTACAACCTCGGTTCTGCCTATTTGGATGAAAACGTGACTCGGAGAAACTCCGGTGTTTATCTGGGGATATTTTATGCCGTAGCTACTTTAGGCCCCGGAATTGGGTTTCTTCTCGGAGCATATTTCTTGTCGATTTATATCGATATTGAATTGGTATGGCAAACTGAATTTTAGTAGAATACCGGAAAACTACTCAATTCTTCTAAATTTTCACTTTGTGACCTTCGTTAAACTTTGCCGTGAATATTACTTTTTAAAGTCATGGTCTTCAAAAATCTTTGTGCAAACAAATTTGACGATACTATTAATTGCATTGCTATCCTACGCGAACGCTACAATGTTGTCATGCAATTTCAATCTGTTTATCGATTCTCAAATTTGCGTCTATATATATACGGACGCTGAGTCAGAAGTCTTCCTTGATAAGTCTTTTTGAAAGTTTTGCGTGCTCGTGTATATAACGTCAATTGAGAAACTTTTTCTTGACAAATGCAAATAGAATTTTGTGTCAAGGTAAATTTCTTCATCGTACACACGCGCAAGCGAACTCGTGAGGAAACTTGTCAAAGAAAATATTTTGATAAAAAGAGGCTTTTTCCGTTAGCAGAGCTAGATAAGTAAAGTTTATTGCTGTTTTGTCTATTTGTTTCCTAATTTCGTGTCTTCATTTTTTCAGCCAGATGGAGTGACATTAGCGAAGGACGACAACCGTTGGATAGGAGCCTGGTGGCTAGGTTATGTGTTTGGCGGAATTTGCGCACTGCTAGCTAGTATTCCCTTACTAGGCTACCCGCGTCATATACCTCGCATAAAAACCTTACAAGATCAGAAAAGTCGTGCTCATGACAGAGTCCCTGACGAAGAAAAACCTCACAATGCTAGTCATTTTCTACCTGCCTTGAAATCTTTGTTCACAAACAAAGTTTTCCTTTTTACAACTATAGCTGGAACCGCTGAAGGATTTGCGGTCTCAGGAACTTCCACTTTCTTGGCAAAATTCCTTGAATCTCAATTTCATATTTCATCAACTGAAGCCAGCTACTCTGCGGGCGTCGTCGTTATTCCAGGTGCAGTGTATTGTTCCGGGCTTGCATCGGAGGGATAAGCCTTCTTTACATTGCCGAACACTGGAACTTTCAAATTTTTCAAGCTGCCTCTACTAGTATTCGTATCATTTTCATGTGACCACGATTTACCGTCTTTCAAAACTGCTTTGTGAAGCCCATTCCAATTCAAATAATCCTTGTTATATTTTTGTCAAGGTGGTTTTCTCGGTATGCTGATTGGAGGATTCCTGATTCGAAGATATCAATGGACATGTGGTCAATGTGCCAAGGCTTGCACTATTATTGCCTTCGTCGCTTTATTTCCCATCTTGATATTTCTCACACATTGTCCCAATCTAAATATCGCCGGAGTTACAACATCGTATTATAACAGGTATAATCCAAGACTTTTGTCAAAATTTCTTAACTATACCTTCAAGTTTGCAAGAACATGAACATGAAAATTAAAAAAACAACGACTTTGGTCAAGTTTCCAAACCATTTTTTCTCATGACTATATGAATTCTCTAAACTTTTTTAGATCTAATCAGAATTCTCTGGATGCGTGTAGTTCACAGTTCAACTGCAATTGCAACACGTACAACTATATTCCTGTTTGTGCAAAAGAAAAAAAAATGACGTACTTCTCACCTTGTCATGCTGGCTGTGCGGTAGAAACGGAACTTAACGGGGATAAGGTTAAACATCATTCATCTTCACCACGCAGTTTTTTTCTGTAATATCTTCACTTGTAAGGCCCGGTTTACACTGTCAAAGTTTCTGTGATCAAAGTGGACATTTCGGATAGGTAAATCCTAACTTTTCAAGGATTTGCTAAAAATATTTAAGGGAACTAATACAGTGCTCTAGACTGAACTACTTCACTCTGATAATTCTTCCAAATTTTTCAATGCGTAGAATTTCCCTGTGAAAAATTCCTACTTTGATCATAGAAACTTTGATAGTGTAAACCGGCCTTAAGGATTCTTACTTGACTGTTAGAAAGAGTAATCCAGTACAAGAGATTTGTTTGTTTGCTCTAGATATTTACGAACTGTAGTTGCATACCTCCAAACATCACAAAAGTCTTTGATGGAAACTGTGACCACGACTGCAATATTCTACCTTATTTCTTGGCTGTTATTCTAGTTTTGATTTGTCTTACATTTTGTAATAATATCCCAGCTATTACTGTCACTCTAAGGTGAGGAATGTTTACACCAAGGTTCCGCGGGGAATGTTCGTATTTGTAATTCGTGAATAATTTAAAGAAAGAATGGACCAATTCCATAATGGACAATCTTACGAAAAAAATTGAGCTAGGAAAATTCATTACGACAGGATGAAAGAGTATCCTAAATCTAGTAATAAAGCAAAGTTTGGTTGCAAAATGCTTTAAAAGACGGAAAACACAGGCCTTCGAAATTGGCAAATTTTGTATAC